>JAQZBX010006333.1:0-53505 GCA_029593785.1 Cabassous unicinctus | reverse complement strand
AAATAATAATGATAAGCTTAAATGCAAAAGATAAGTACAAGGAAACTCAGAAGAAAAAAAAAGAAACTAAACTAAAAATAGAATATAATTAGCAGATTGGGACATTTGAAAAAATGGGAAAAAAATCCAAAAATTTCCTTTTTTAAAAGAAATTATTCTTTTTTCCTTTTATCACTGTATTATCAGATGTCCAGTGTACTGTGACACCTTCCCCCTCTCATTCCCCAGTGTCTCCCAAATTTCGATTTAATTTTCAAAGAAGTTTCAGGTCACAGCAAAGTCACACATGGAATACTAGAGACTCCCACGTACACAACCTCCCTCCCTATTCCCCACCCCATATTAAAACCTTTTTTTAAATGGATAATAGCATTGTTATAACTGTTATACAGATAGTAAAATATAGCAAATAAATTTGCCAATGGTTTACAGTATAGTTTACAATTTAGACTGCACAGTTTAATAATTTTTGATGATATTTACCATGTCCTTTTTCCATTACTGTAAGGTAATGAAGAATATTTCACATGACCACTAAATACCCCATTTGATCTTTTCTGTTCCTTCCTCCCCACCCCCTGGGCCATATGACTGTGCCCTGTCTTGGCTCATGGAATGACAAGATTCATAGTTACATGTCCTGGGTAACCTGCCCTACCTTATCTACCCACCTGTTAATCCTGTACCACCAAACCCAGTAAAATCTCTACCGACTTGTCCTATCTTTCAATATGTATCTATACTCTTTCAATTTACCATAGATTATGTCCATATGGGTGATGGCTCGCAACCTGCACTTCTCTCTCTCTCTCTCCCTTGTTAGCCTATCTTTCAATCAGTGGTTGTAAGAAACTGTTAACTTTCCTCAATTCAAATCAATGAGGTCATAAACTGTTCATCCTTCAATGCCTGGCTTGCTTCACTCAACATAAGGTCTTCAAGATTCATCCATGTTATTCTATGTGTTAGCACTTTATTCCTTCTAACAGCTGAATAATATTCCATTGTATGTATGTACCACATTTTGCATATCCATTCATCTGTTGATGGGCACCGGGCTGATTCCAACTTTTGGCAATTTTGAACAATGTTGCTATGGACATTGGTGTGCATATATCTGTTCGTGTCTTTGCTTTCAATTCTTCTGGGTATATACCCAGTAGTGGAATTGTTGGATCTTATGGAAGATCTATTGTTAGTTTTCTGAGGAATCACCAAAATGTCTTCCACAGTGGCTGGACCATTCCACAATCCCACCAGTAGTGGATGAGGGCTCCTATTCCTCCACATCCTCTCCAACACTTATATTCTGCTGTTTTTTTTAATAGCTGCCATTCTGATGGGTGTAAGATGGTATCTCATTGTGGTTTTGATTTGCATTTCCCTAATAGCTAGCGATGTGGAACATATTTTCATGTGCTTTTTAGCCATTTATATTTCTTCCTTGGAGAAGTGTCTTTTCAGGTCACTTGCCCATTTTTTAAATAGGATGTTTGTCTTTTTATTTTCAAGGTGTAGGCTTTCTTTATATATGCAGGTTATTAGGCTCCTATCAGATACATGATAGCCATATATTTTCTCCCATTGGGTAGGCTGCCTCTTCATTTTCTTAATAACATCCTTTGAGGTGCAGAAGATTTAATTTTGATGAAATCCCATTTATCTATTTTTTCTCTTGCTGCTCATGCTTTAGCTGTGAAGTTCATGAAACCGTTTCCTATTACAAGGTCCTGTAGATTCTTCCCTACATTATCTTCCAAGGTCTTTATCGTTTTGGTTCTTATATTTAGATCTTTGATCCATCTGGAGTTGATTTTTGCATAAGGTGTGAGATGGTATTCTTCTCTCATTCTTTTGGATATGGTTATCCAGTTCTCCAAGCACCACTTATTAAAGAGGCCATTCTCTCCCAACTGAGTGGGCTTGGTGGCATTGTCAAATATCAGAAGACGGTATATGCGAGGATCTATATCAGAACTCTCAATTCAGTTACATTGGTCAGTAGGTCTATCCTTGTGCCAATACCATGTGGTTTTGATCACTGTAGCTATGTAGTATATTTTAAAGTCAGGTAATGTGATACCCCCAACTTCATTTTTCTTTTTCAATATGTCTTTGGCAATTCGGGGTCTCTTATCTTTCCAAATATATTTTGTGGTTTGTTTTTCCAGTTCCTTTAAAAATACAGTGTTGATTTTTATTGGGATTGCATTAAATCTGTAGATTAGTTTGGGTAAGATAGACATCTTGATGATGTTTAGCCTTCCTATCCATGAACAGGGAATATTTTTCCATTTATTTAAGTATTCTTTGATTTCCTTTAACAGTGTTTTGTAGTTTTCTGTATATAAGTCCTTTACATCTTTAGTTAAATTTATTCCTAGGTATTTGATTCTTTTACTTACTATTATAAATGGTATTTTTTCTTGATTTCCTCCTCAGATTGCTCGTTATTGGTGTACAGAAATGCTACTGATTTTTGAGCATTGTTCTTGTAGCCTGCAACATTACTGAAGTCATTTATAAGTTCTAGAAGCTTTGTTGTAGATTTCTCAGGGTTTTCTATGTGTAGCATCATGTTGTCTTCAAATAATGAAATTTTCACTTTTTCGTTTCCAATTTGGATGCCCTTTATGTCCTTTTCTTGCCTCAGTGCTAGGGCAAGTACTTCTAAGACAATGTTAAATAGGAGTGGTGATAGAGGGCATCCTTTTCTTGTTCCGTATCTCAGAGGGAAGGCTTTTAGGATTTCACCATTTAAAATGATTTTGGGTTTGGGTTTTTCGTATATGTCTTTTATCATATTCAGAAAGTTTCCTTCTATTCTTATCTTTTGTAGTATTTTTATCAGGAAAGAGTGCTGTATTTTGTCGAATTCTTTTTTATGTCTATAGAGATGATCATGTGATTTTTTTTCTTTCAATCAGTTTATGTGGTATATTAAATTGATTGATTTCTTATATTGAACCATCCTTGCATACCCGGAATGAAACCCACTTGGTCATGGTGTATAATCCTTTTGATTTGCTGTTGAATGCGATCAGCAAGTATTTTGTTCAGGATTTTAGCATCTAGATTCATTAGAGAAATTGGTCTGTAATTTTCCTTTCTTGTAGTATCTTTTTTTGGTTTTGGTATTATGGTAATGCTAGCATCGTAGAATGAGTTAGGCAATATTCCTTCTACTTCTATTTTTTGGAAGAGCTTAAGCAGAATTGGTGTTCGCTCTTTTCAGAATGTTTGGTAGAATTCAGGTCTGAAGCCATCTGGTCCTGGGCTCTTCTTAGTTGGGAGGTTTTTGATGACTGAGTCTATCTCTTTACTTATAATTGTACTGTTGAGTTCATCAATTTCTTCTTTCATCAATGTAGGCTGTTTGTGAATTTCTGGAAACTTGTCCATTTCCTCTAAATTATCATTCTTGTTGGCATATAATTTTTCAAAGTATCCTCTTATGATACTCTTTATTTCTGTGGGGTCAGTAGTGATATCCACTTGCTCATTCCTTATTTTGTGTATTTGAATCTGTTCTGTCTTTTTCTTTGTTAGACTGGCTAAGGGTTTGTCAATTTTATTGATATTCTCGAAGAACCAGCTTTTGGTTTAGTTTACTGTTTCCAGTACTTTCTTATTCTCTATTTCTTTTAGTTCTGCTCACATCTCTGTTATTTCCTTCTTTCTACTTCCTTTTGGTTTAGTTTGTTGTTATTTTTCCAAATCCTCCAAGTGTGCAGTTAGGTCTTCAATTTTAGCTCTTTCTTCTTTTTTAATATATGTATTTATGGCTATGAACTTCCCTCTCAGGACTGCTTTCACTGCATCCCATAGGTTTTGATATGTTGTCTTGTCATTTTCATTAGTTTCAAAGTAGTTGCTGATTTCTTTTGAGATTTCCTCCATGACCCACTGTTTTTCTAAGAGTGTATTGTTTAACTTCCATATCCTTGTGCCTAACCTTTTCTGTGGCCCTTACTGATTTCCAATTTCATTCTGTTGTGGTCAGAGAAATTACTTTGTATAATCTCAATCTTTCTGAATTCATTGAGAGTTGTTCTGTGGCCTAGAATGTGGTCTATCTTGGAGTATGTTCGAGAAGAATGTAAATCCTGATGTATTTGTGTGTAGTGTTCTGTATATGTCTATTAAGTCCAGGTCTTCTAATGTATTGTTGAGAGCCTTTGTTTCTTTATTGATTCTCTGTCTAGATGTTCTAATGACAATAATGGTGTGTTAAAGTCCCCTGCTATAATTATAGAGACATTTATTTCTCCACTTAGTTTTTCCAGGGTTTGCTTCATGTAATTTCAGGTACCCCAATTAGGTGCATAAATGTTTATGATTGTTCTCTCTTCTTGAGAGATTACCCCTTTTACTAATGTATAGTGTCCATCTTTGTCTCTTACAAGTTTTTGCATTTAAAGTCTATTTTGTCTGATATTAGAATAGCTACTCCTGCCCATTTTTGGCTATTGTTAGCTTGTAAAATGGTTTTCCAGCCATTCACTTTAAGCCTCCTTGAATCTCTGGGTCGAAGGTGGGTTTCTTGTAGACAGCAAATAGATGGATCATATTTCCTTATCCATTCTACCAATCTGTGTCTCTTGAAAGGTGAACTTAGTCCATTAACATTCAGTGTTATTACTTGTAACGAATTTCTTACTTCAGCCATTTTTCTTTGGGTTAATGTATGTTATATGTTGTTTTGCTTTTGTTTTTTGTCTTGTTAGTTGCTTTTAAACTCTCCTCCAACTCTTTCTCCCTTGTTTTTTCCTTTCAACTGATAGAACTTCCTTTAGTGTTTCTTGAAGTGCAGGTTTTTTATTGACATACTCTCTTAATTTCTGTTTATCTGTGAATATTTTAAACTCTCCATCATTTTTGAATGCCAGTTTTGCTGGGTAGAGAATTCATGGCTGGAAGTTTTTTCTTTAGTATTTTGACTATGTCATACCATTATATTTTACTTCCATGGTTTCAGCTGAGAAATCAGCTCTTAATCTTATTGTGCTTCCCTTGTATGTGATGATTCTCTTTTCTCTTGCTGCCTTGAGTGTTTTCTCTTTGTCTTGAGCACTGGACATTTTGAAAAGTATATATCTTGGGGTTGGCCTTTTGGGATTTATACTGTTTTGGGTTTGCTTTGCTTCCTGGATCTGCACATCCATCTCTCTCAATAGGGTTGGGAATTTTTCAGCCATTATTTCCTTGAACACTTCTTCTGTTCCCTTTCCCTTCTCTTCTCCTTCTGGGATGCCCATAATGTTTATGTTTGAGCATTTTGTGTTGTCAGTTGATTCCCTGATTCCCTGCTGGATTTTTTCTATCTTTTTGTCTATTTTTTCCACTATCTGTTTGATTTCAGATGTATTGTCTTCCACATAATTAATTCTTTCTTCTGCCTGTTCAAATCTGCTGCTATGTGAACCCAGCGTCTTTTTGATTTCTTGGATTTTGCCATTGGTCACCATCATACCCATTATCTTTTTGGGAGTGTTTACAATTTCCTCAGTATGTTCTCCCAGTGTCTTCTTTATATTCTTAATCTCTTCCTTCAGTTGTTTTAGTTTGTCCATGATATTTGTTTGGAAAGCTTTGATTAGTTGTTCAATGTTCTGCTTCACTTCCTGGTTTTTAGTTTGTTCATTGGATTGGTCCATGTTTTCCTATTTCTCAGTGTGGGTTGTAATTTTTTGTTGCCCTCCAGTCATCATTTTATCTTGATGGATTTATTCAGTTATAAGCTTCTCTCTCTGCTCTAGAGTTTTATTTAGTTTGTGGTTCTGTGTGTGTGTAAAGTTTTCTCTTTGATACTTTTTCTTCTTATTTTATTTCCTTGCTTCTTTCTATGTTCCCTTGAAGGCAAAAGATTAGGTCTGGAGGAATTGAAAGATGTGAGAAAGGAAGAAGGATAATAGTAATATTGATAAAAATTAGAAGAGGGGCCAAATAAGAATTAATGAAGTGAATATGTAACTCATTTAGGCAGTGTAGAGTAATAGGGAAGAAAGTGGATTACCTACAATGGACAGGAAACGAAATAGAGGAATCTATATATAATAATTTAGAAGGCTAGAATTATGAGGAGGGAGAGAAAGAGTTAAGAAAGGCCTGAAAGGAAAGAGTTAATATTAATTTTAAAAAAAAGAAGAAAACAAATAGAAGGAATAGAAATTGACACCCTTGAGTTGTGGGCATATGGAAAAATGTGGTATTTAATAACCACAACAGAAAGCAGAAGGCAGAAAGATAAAGGAAGGATAAGAGCTAGTTTGGAATACAAAATCAATATATAGAGAGAATGGGAAATTACTGAAGAAGAAGCACAGCAAAGAAGAGGCAAGCTAGCACCACCTAATTTAAAAAAAAATGAAAGAAAGAAGAAAGGTGGGAGGAAAGAGGAAAGAAAAGCAAGAGACAACAAATAAGCAGAGAAAAACCAAACAACCACACAGGCAAGCAGTCAAACAAAGCTAAGGGGGATCAATATTCCCTGAGGTCCCCATGGATCCTCTCAGCCTGCTTGTGTTATCAATCATTTTCCCCTCAGGGTACTATATGCAGGTCCTGAAGCAGGTTTTGGATATTAAACTAAATTAAAAAGAATTTATATTTCATTTATTAAAGTGACCATTTTATTTATTATTTTTTTGGCATAATACAGGACCAAAAATAAGTCTTCTCTACACCCCCTCTCATGGAGGGTACCCTAACTGGGCTCGTGGAATCTAATCAAGCACTTCCCAATTTCTGTATTCCCCAGGGATGCTAAAGTTCTGAGGTTTGTCAGTGTAGAACGCTGAAAACGGCTGACTCCGCCCTTCTGGATCAGAGCCCCGCATCACCGGGCTGCTGGTAAATCAGATTTACTCTGCAAATTCACCTCCTCCCTCAGTCTGGTGCTGCTTCAAGCTGGCTTATCTGCTCCCCAAAGTTATGAGGGGGTCCAGGCAGCCAAATTAACAGCTAAAATAACCCCTTTCTGCTTTCTGTCAGAACTCTCTCTCTCGGAGAGTGCCCCTCTCCCCAGCTCTGCAGGGCCTGGTGTTTTTCTCTGGGGAGCTAGTCAAATTAACTTCCTCAGCAGATTCACCGCTCCCTTCTTCTGAGTGCCGATTCACTGCAGCTGTTTTGTTCATCTAAGTTGCAAGCAGCTTCAGGCAGCCAAATCCCCAGAAAATAAAGCTCTCTTGCCTGAGCTTCCCCCTCTGAAAATGTCCCCTCCCAGCAGGCCCTGTCACCCAGTTACCGGACAGGAGTCACAGTTCCAATCGGCTTTTTAAAATTTTTTTCCCCATAAGGTTGGGTGTCAGCCGACTGTGTTAACCACCACAGGCAGGCTTAAAACTCATGAATCTCTACTGTTCAGTCCACACTATCGATCTGCCCAGATAGATGTCCCAAGCTTTTTACTCCACACGCCCACAGCACAGACCCCCGGGCAGGACCCCGTCCACTATCCACCGTGCTCTGGGAGCTGTCCACGGTTGCCCTCCTAAGCCGACGCCATCTTGCCCCTCTCTTCCCAAATGTGTTTTAAACAGATTTTTGCACATAGGATGTGATCACTAAAGTAAGGTTCTCTTCAGAATGTAAATTATTACCTCTAAGAAGACTTTTATAAAAAGGAGTCAATAGTCATTGTTCTGAAATTTTTTATTAATGATTGCAAATCTGGAGAGAAGTATAATGTGTCAGAGGCTAAGAAACTCAGTGGAAAATCTTGGAATTGAAGGCTCAAAAATGGATGTCTTCTGTACCTCTACAGTTTATCACCAGAGTTATAAAAGTCAGGCTGAAATTTGGTGAGTAGTGATTAGAAGTCAAATCTATAGAAACCAAAATTCCCTTTTACATTTTGATAATCTTTTTAATTTCTGAAGTAATAGAGCCAAATTGTATTCTCATATTGGATTTTTCATTGAAACTGTTGCAATATTTTCTTAGTTGAAGTATATGAATATAATATGGTCTCATGCAATTATGTGGTTACAAAATGAAAGGATTATATTCATAACACCTTCAGAAAATTGTCATATTCTTTGATGCTACACCAAATTCAACAAATGGTGGGTTCTTAAAGAAGGCTTGCAATTTTTAATCTGACATCATATTAAGAACTTTTCATACTCTGTAAATTTAAATTCATTCATCTATTAAGGCATTTTGAGTATATCTTTTACTCATGCATGATTTCATAATATCATGAATTTTCACCTGGAAAATATTGGTTCTCAGAATGATGCAGATATTCTAAATACCATGTATTTGACTATATATTACAAAAATATTCACATTTACTAAAATTGAAAGAGACCAAAAGCAGTCATATGATATAGGTTACACTAGAGCTTTGCTTTTTAGATTGAGCTAACAAGTGATATTTTAGTTTTAACTATATAATCTCACTCCTGTAATTTCTTGCATGGTGCTGCGCATCATTACTTATTCATGAAAAGTGCCTTTAGTCACAAAGTAGGTACTTGTTTTCCCCTCTCTAACAATTTCCTGTTTCTCAGTCCCTAACAAGCTCATGTTTTTCTTCTCCCCATACACTGGATGGAAAAGCCTGAGACCAAGGGCACTTTAAGGAGCACAGTCAAGGTGGGCAAAAACAGTGGCTATGAGCTCACCCCTTCCCCCTTCCTCTGATGCCCACTATGCAGACCCCAGTTTGCAGGTGGACTCAGCCAATAGCACCCCTGTCCCCACCTCTCTTTGTCTAATTTTAACAAAGACCATTGCCTCCTTGTTCAGGGAGGCAGATTTGAGAATTGGTCTCCTGACCTTCACTCAATTCTTAATAAACTTTTTCCTTTCTGCGATCAAGTGTTGGGTTGGACTTCAATTCTTTGCACTGAAGAAGGACCCAGAGAAGCTGCAGAGTTCCCCTTTAATAGCAACATCAATCTTATCATTAAGTTCTTTAAGTTTGGGGAAACTTGCATGCTCATGTGGAGGACACAAGTTCTCTAAAATTCTAAACTCAAATTTTATCATTAACTATTTTTGTTAATTGTTTCTATAACCTTACTTGTCTAGAAAAGACCTGCGAAGCAGCAAGGTATATTTGCTATAGTCTGTCTTTTAGTAATAACCCATATTTAATTAGTAGCATTTTTAATTTGTTCCATTCTCTTTTATTCTTGATAGATCAAGGGAGGAGGTAATCAACTTGGTTCATCATTTCAAAGAAAATATTTTGCTTTTGTCACTTTTTCTTTGTTTTCTCTCCTTTGTATAACATTGATTTGGACTCTTTCCTTTATTATTATTTTTCATTATTTTCTTCTTTTTTATACTTAATTGACGTTTATTTTGTTTCTTTCTTCCTGGATTTATGAGAGGTAATTGCAGGCCATTGCTTTTAGACATTCTTCTTTTTAAGAATAAGCACTAACAGAAGTAAACCTCTCTCTAGGGATTGCCTTATTTTTATTTCACCTCTTTTAATATATTTTATTTTACTGTCATTCCATGAAAATATATGTACAAATATTTCAAATTTTCCTTCTGATTTATTTTTGATTCACAACTTTGGTAAATTTATGTTATTAAATTTCCAAATATTTTGTTGTTGTTTATGTCTAATTTAATTCCATTTTGCTTAGAGAACATTATGCAAAATTAAGTCTTTTTAAATCATGGATACTTAGTTAATGGCTCAGTATGTGTTCCATCTTTGTATATTTTCAAGAGGATGCTATTGCTTAACATAACATCTCATGCAGTTCAGTTGTATTCAAGATCATACAATAATTCACCAAAAAATTGAGAATTTTCTCATAAAATTAAGATGAACTAGAAAGTAAAGTCTTCATTGTATAATCAAGATTACAGGATGAATATATTCTAAAGAAAATAGTACAATAATTTTTATAGTTGCTTGGTTCATATTAACTAAAATGTGGAAATGGTGCTGGGGTTCATCTAAGAAAAACTGAAAAATGATGTGTGGTTTATTTATGCAACAGAATAATATAAAAATATTTAAAGTAGTAGACAACTAACACACCCAACACTATGGATGTATTTCAAAAATATTATTTTGAATTTTCAAAAAAGCACCTTTCACCAAAAAGTGACTATAGCATGATGTAATTTCTGTCAAGTTTTATGGCAGGAAAAATTAAACTAGTGTAAAATAAATAAATCATGGAGTAGTAGTTGTCCCTGTGTAATGGAGAAGTTTTTTGAGGATTAACTAGGAAGGAGAGAGGAAATTCACAAGGATGTTGGCAAAATGCTCTATTTGATAGGGGTTTGGGATATAGTGGTGATTTTTTGTCAAGTTTAAATGAAACATAAGACTTTAAGCTGCGTGCATTTCTTTGAAGAATTTGCCTAAAACAATAAGAACTGTATTCAAATAATTACCTTCAATTAATGATAAATACTCCAATGTGTTTAAGAGTGAAAAGTAATGATGTTTGCAACTTAATATTAAATGTAAAGAATTTTTTAAAAAAATACACAAAGAAAAATTGATGGTTGAATAGATGAAAGAGGGAGGGATAATAAATGTTTTAAAGTTGTATAGCAAATCTTCATTTTACAATGTAAGCTAAAATTGCAAATTATAGATATTCAGTATAAAATTTTTAAGTCTTTATCTCATTTCCATGTAACAATAAGTTCTACACAATACATAGTGAAGGAAAATAAAAAGCATAACCACAATGAGGTACTGCCACAAATTCAGTAGGTTGCAAAAAGAAGACATAAAAGTAAAAGCACATCTGTCTGGGTTTTATTGTATAGTTGGAGAGAAATAAAAGCCACAACTGGAAGGTGCAGAAAATAGGATTTGGCTAATTTTTGGACTAATCTTTTTTTTTTTTGTCTTGATTTAGCTTTTTCTAAAACAGTATTTCTGATGTAGATTAGCATATTCTGTTAAAAACTTATAGGGGTCCACTCTGCTTACACTGTTGCAACACAAGGGACTCACCCAGGGACCATGACTTGCTGGAAGTTGTATATATTTACAAAAACAAAACAAACAACCCATCCATTGGACTATAAGGTAGCAATCACAAGCTCAATATGGGGTCTTCTTGATTAGGTGCAGTATCCTGATTCCCAAAGTTAGTTGCAGGGGGTCTTATTGTTTTAATGGCAGAAGGATTTATTCAGACTGCTGTACTCTTCATTTGATATAACAAAATGCTATTAATCTATGGGGAGTGGATATGGCTCAAGCAGTTGGGCACCCACCTCCCACATGTGAGGTCCTAAGTTCAGTTCCCAGTGCCTCCTAAAAGAAGATGAGCAGATGCAGACAGCACACAATGAACAGACAGTGAGTGCAAACAATGGGGGGGGTGTGAAGAAATGAATAAATCTTTTTTGAAATGCTATTAATCTGAATATTTGTAAATGAAGTACCTATATCAAGATTACATTTTTAAAAAATCAGTAGATTGCAAAAAATTCTGGAAACACCAATTGTTACTGGGTATGTGGAGCAAAGGAATTACATTTATATTATTGATGTGGTATAAATTGATACAGAAGCTGTGGAATACCATTTGATACTGTAACAGTCAGATATCACCATGTTAGGTTGCAGTGACCAATAACTCTTAACTCTTGATACTGAGAGCAAGAAAGTTTACTTTCTGCTTATTCCACATGTTCCATGTGTGTTGGCTCTGACTTTACTACACACCATCCACATTCTTTGTCCAGGTACCTGGAATAGCTTGTATATGGAACATCACTGGTTCTTGTTGCTGAATGAAAAGATATTGTAATGGGATACACAGAAGTTAGCTCTGAAATCCACATTCCTTGTTTTTGCTCATATTTCATTGGCAAAGAACATCATGTGGCCCATTCTGGGAGTATGCATTGGGTCACAATAGTTCCTTCCTACAAGTGAGGCAGGAGAGTTTACGGTAAAGTAAGATGAGGCACAGCTGAGACCTGGCAGAGAACATGATTGTGAAACCCCACCTGGACTCCTGCCATGAGGTCCCATTTAGGGCAAGGGGAAGCCCTGGATGTCTTCAAAAGGCCTCACCTTGGCCCCCTGAGAAATGATAGGTGGGGTAACCAATCAGAACAGCAAACAGCAAACAGCTGGGGCTGGGGGGAGTGAATAATTGCTTAATAAGGGGAGACCCACAAGACAAAAAGCTCTCTCTCTGTCTAGAGGAGCACATACTTACATATGGGGGTGTGGAATCCTGTACTTTTCTCCCATTTCTGTTCTTTTCTCCCATTTCTCAATAAACTCCTTTTACTGGCCTACCCTATGGCCTGTTCTTATATTCTTTTATGTAACATAAAAGAATATAAGAACTTGGGGGAATCCATTATCCCCCAACTTCCCCAGGACTCTATAGAAAGAGGCATTATAGAAGGGGCATCTGATATTTTGAATAACGGTCCCAATTCAGTTTTATTTATTAAATTTCAGATACGCATGCTCTGACCCTGCATTTCCAGTCAAAAGAGTGGTTACCTGCATGATGGAAGAAACAGTCATGAAAAAGGAAATAAACATGGTAAATCTCTCGGATTCTGAGGTGATTGCATTTAGACTATTTTTAAAATTATAGGTTTTATTCTAAGTGTGATTTGGAATATAATATTTTCTTCCTTTACAAATCCCCTGCTAAATGTGGATTAAATTTAGTATTAAATTTTATTCAACAGTCATCACATTAATTTCTTTGAGGTTAATGTAAAAACAAACTTGAATTATATTTGTCCCTGATTTCTGAAATATATTCATTTTAATTTCACCAATATTTGATACGTCTGTGAAGTCCAGCTCCTGGTTAAAACCTGTGAGTGTTTTGCTCAGGCCTGAACATAGGCAAGTACAAAGGCTTTACCTGACAGGTCCACATAGTGAAGCTGCCCTCATCTCACCGGACTTGGTGCGGAGCCAGTGCACTGCAGTCTCTGGAGGAAGTTGTGGTCAAAGATTCAGGCCCATGGCCAGGCTTGATTTTGTTTTGTTTTTTAAAGAAAGGCAGACTGCCACATGCAGCGCCTCATTTGGATGTGTCTGGAGTCTTGGAAGCTTGACTACCCTACGTTCTCCTACAACTGGACCTTTAGAGCTTGTTTGGAGGTTCTAGCAGGGGAGCGCAGCCACTCGTATACCCCTGACCGAAGAAAGGTCCTCCTCTAGCGGGGAAGGTCGTCTTCTTCGACCGAGCGCGCAGCTTCGGGAGGGATGCACATGGAGCGGCAAGGGAGGAAGGGGACACCCGCCTAGCCAGCCAGATCAGCCGAATCAACCCTGGCGATCAATGGGGTGACAGATGTCACAGCCAGATCGCTCCCACATCCCCAGGCTTGCTCTTGAGCACAACTGCATTGCTATCCCAGGTGCCTCCACTAGGAGCCTCTGATCAAGGGCCCAAAAACCAGGCCTTACTCAGGTGCCTCAGGTGACATCTCCTTATTGGAGGGAGGGAGGGGAAACTTGAGGGCACTTTCTCCTCTCCTTCTCACTACCCAGAATTTTTGGATTTTTAAGATTTTTTAAATTTTTTTAAAGAAACTTTAGATTACATAAATGTTACATAAAAATTATATGGGATTCCCATAGGCCCCATCCCCTCCCCTCCCACACTTTCCCACATTAACAACACCCTTCATTAGTGTGGTACATTTATTACAGTTGATGAGCACATATTGAAGCATTGCCACTAAGCATGGACTACAGTTTACATTAGAGTTTACACTCTGTCCTGCACAATTTTGTTGACTACCCATACAACGTAAAGTATAAAGACATGCTATGAATGCTCTTTACCAAATGTTTCTGTAATTAGAATCATGAGGTTGTCTAATATTCAATATATTTGCTTTTACCATTATTAACTAATTTCCTTATTTGCTGTCAAAATATTTTCCTTCCAATGATATTTGTAAGTTCCTAGCAATTGCATTGTAAATGAAGTTAAGGACTTTCACAATCATAAATAATTTTGTTTTTCTCTGTAATAAATATATATTTATATTTAAAATAAAGAACACAAAAGCCTTTTGTAAGGTGCTCCCTCAGCAGGGAGTTGATCCCCATATATGTGCTGATCCACCTGTACCCCCCACCCAATGGCACCCTTCCACATCATAATGGAACAGCAGTGAGTCTGATCTTTCCTCAAATTACCATCTTGCTTATACTATCACAGTAAGTGACTAAAGGCTCCACTGCTTACTTCCATTTCAACTTTGTTTAAATTGTCTGCTTTTGACACCTGGCATCTCCACTTAGCTCTTGATCAAATTGGCTGTTGAGCAGGGTAGCAAATTGAGCACACTGCAGTTCTGGAAAAGCAGAAGGTCTGGACATCCTGTAGGGCACCTCTGGGAGGAGCTAGAGGAATACTTCATGGAGCTCTCTGGAGGAATGCTAATGGATACCAGGGTCTATCTCCAGACGGGCCAATGTGTCTGGGGAAAAGCTAACAGAAGCTGAGGGACAGTCTCAGGAATGCTGGTGTGTGGATATAAGTTTAACATTCTCAGGGGGAATATTGGCCCTGGTCTTTACCCCTGACTCCCTGGCAGAACATGGGGATGGGTCTGATTATCCATCCAACAGAAGATTTAGAGAAAGGCTGTTGAAGGAGTTCTCCACTCACTCTTTAAACACCCCCCCAACATTGAGACCACTGAAAGGTGGAGGAACTGCCAAGTATTGGAGAGGATGTGGACAAATGGGAACCCTCATCCACTGCTGGTAGGAAGGTAGAATGGTCTAGCCAGTTCCTCAAAGAACTAATTATAGATCTGCCATATGACCCAGCAATTTCACTGCTTGTTATATACCCAGAAGTACTGAAAGCAAGGACATGAACAGATATATGCACACCAATGTTCATAGTGGTGGAGGTGTCTCTGTCATGCTCTTGTCTGGTGGTCACAAGGCAACATGGCCCATGTTATAAATGCTCAGCTCCATGGGGTAAGGCATTGGGGTGGCTTCTTTCCTGTGTGTGCTCAAGTGCCACAATGAGGCTTTCTAAGATAAAACAGCAGAGATAGAGTAGCCAAAAGTGGCTAGCAAGCCCTCCACCCCCACACCCACCACCATGACCAGGTCCATCATTACCACCATGTCCAAGCTTCTTCCAGCTCAGAAGCAATGTCATCAACAACAGGAGAGATGTCCATTCTGCCTGTCACATATTTCCAGGTATTGTCTCTTGTAGGGAAGGATGGGCTCTGGTGCACATAACCCCTGCCACCCTGGAAGTTCTGGATAGAAAACAGCTGCTTAGCCATACTCTGCTCCCTCTGACCCACATCACCTAAAAAATACAGATTGTGCCACTGGAGTCCCCACCAAGGTAGCCTCTGTGACTGACTTGGGGGCTGTTCCATCTACCCCTCCCTTTGAAATGTGGACTGGAGCTGAGGGTCCCACAGGCTTTTTGTAAGGACTTCTCTCCAAGGGGAATAAAGGTTGCATGAAAAGGTGAGAGTTCAATGGGGAAGTGAGGGAAATGGGGTTGCCTTCTTAAGTCTTTTAGGTACAGGTGCACAGGTGATGGTGATACCTACCGCTCCTAAACAGCAAGATAATGAGAGAATACATGGTACTCTCTTGCTTTGGACCCAAGGTCACCATCACTGGGAATCTTGCTTAAGCTCAACTATGGAAGGGTCCCTCCAAGCCTCTTCAAACCTCCCTTGTATGGCCTCCACCACTAAATGTATTATTGATATTGATGTATTGTCTATGTGCACCCATGCTAGCCTTTGCCTCCAAGCACTGATGGGAATTGCTGTGATCAGGGCAAATTTAAAGGGGTATATGAAAGACTTTTATCCTACTCAGCTATTTTTCCCAGACTCATGGGCTGGGTCTTTAACTTGCCATTTATTATGGCCATTGGCAAGCCTCTGACTGGTATACTCCACTGTGGGGATGAAATATGTGGATAAAAAAGGATTTTACTCCTAATTAGACTTTTTTTTTTTTTTACACATCTGGCTGCTCATCATAAAGGCCCCTATGCTGACAAGGGGGGACATAACAGATAATGTTTCTCTGCTAAGTGGAGAGATTAAATTGTCCTTTGCCAAAGATCAAACAAATGTATGGCTTATTTTCACATGGTACCAGGATAGGATGTTCCATGGGACTCTGACACCATCCTGACCTGGGCTAGCATGCACAGGGCACCACTGTCATCAGATGCTCCTGGGGCAGCAGGAAGGAGCTGACCCACCTGCCAGAACCTGGCCATGGCTAAAAATACTTCCTAGGCAAGAATTCCCAAGCCTTTAGGCCAGGACCTTTTGAATAGGTACAGCATATTGGGATTCTCCTTCCTTCCAGCAGGTCTTGGATCCTTACTGCAGTTGAGACTTTCTGCAGGTTTGGTTTGGCCATTCCCTTGTGTTCCACTGACTCAGACCACACTATCCAGATGTTTCCTGTTTGGCTTTCTCAAATATTTAGTATCTTGTAATTGTACCAAATTTGTGTCCCCAATGATATGGGATTGGCCCAATAATGGGACATCTGGTGAACTCTCCATGCTCCATATCACCCTCAAGCCACAAGGGTGATAAAGCATTTTAATGAACCATTAAAGGACAAGTTTAAGTGGCTGGTGGATGGGGACAAGAGGATGCAAGTCTAGATAATACATCTTAGGTGCTCAGTCTGGGGTCTCAATGTAGCATCTCCCTGAAAGGGCATTTCCCATCTGCTCTGTATATTTGATCATGCTGTCTTTTCCCTTCCTTCAACTGTATACCCTTCTTTAGAGTTATCGACACCTTGGTCTCATGCGGGCTGCAAGACCATCCCATCTCCTCCAACACCTCACCAAAGACCCAACTAATTGGGAGATTAAGATAAAGATTAAACTTCAAATGATGGGAAGTTTGGAAAACCTATTATAAAATATTTCATAAAATCCATGACTTTGTGTTGAACTGTTCTTAAATGTGATTCAACTTTCTGGTTAAGTTTTTAAAAAATGTTTACCTGCTTTAAAGTTTTGGTCCATTTGTGCACAAATATAACACAGAGAAGATTCAAATAAGAGTAGGGAATTTTTATATATATAAAGTAAACTGGCACACTAATAAAAACAACAAACCAGAACCTAGGCAGGTGCCTAGGAGAAGACCATATTAATGACCTTTGTTTTTCAGAACCGCCCCTGAAATCTTTTCCCTCCTTCTGAAGAAATACTCACAGGCTGTCTTTCCAAGATACTATGCATGCTTTGCATTCAATTAACTGCTGACCTAAAACATACCTGAAAGTGCTCATTATGAAGCAAAGGATTTGGCCCCAGCTCCTGCAATGTCCAAGCAGAACACCTCCAGAGGTCCACAATCATGACACAAATGCACTGTCATCATGGACAAACAAAACTGTTTGAAATTGAATGCCTTATGTGGTCATTTTAAACCAAGGACTAAACTAAATTATTAGCCCTAGGCTAGGAACCTGATGCAGAAGGCCAGGGCAATGAGAGATCATATTGGAAGCCTGGTGAACTTAAATACCTAATGAACATATATATGTTCTGATTGAGGTACTCTAATATTGTAAGGTCTTTTTCAAGGGAACCCAGTGTGTCCTCTGAAACTTTGCTTCCATACGTGTACTCCATCAAGGCACTGCCTTAGCATTGAAAGGCATTCAGGTAAGCTTCCACTTAGAGGTCAGATCTGTGCTGTAAATAAATTAGTTCCTCAGCTCAGGAAAAAAGTTTCATGTGAAAACTTAAGAAGGTCCCTGGCTCTCTAAAACAGACCCAATGTATTATAAAACATCCTTTTCCTAACCTGGCAATGTTTAACATTCATGGCTACATTTAACATTCCTTGCAGACCCAATCATTGTGCTTGGAGTGATTTTGGTCATGGGTTTGGTCTGCTGTTGCTTCAGATTTAAAAACCCATTTATTTATACTACATCTCAAAGTAAGACCCATTGGGTTCAATGTTGAGGGGTAGCTTATATTTCTCACTGGAGTACTGAAAAATCAAGGGGTGGACATGAAGAGACTTGCACTTCATTAAAACAACCACAACAACATAAACAAACAAACAAAAAAAACTTTCCTGTATTTTTCCATCCTGACCAGAGGCAATTACAAAGGCTTTACTGGCAGCCACAGAGAGGGAAAGCTGCCCTCTCACACAGACTTGGTACACAGTCAGTACCTTGCTGCCTCTGAAGGGAATTGCAGTCAAGAACTCAGGCCCTCTTGCATGATCTGCTCTTGAACATTTATGAATTCCTAGGGGGAGGTTCCTCCACTTGGAGGCCTCCCACCCAGGGGCTCAAAGCCAAGGCCTTCCTCAGGTACCCCAGCTAGACTCCCTTCCCTCCTCCCATCCCAAAAGTCTGGGTCCATAAAACTGCGGGAGTCTATTGTTTGGGGCACTTTCAGCAGTGAGAGATACCTATGTTGGTGCTGATCCATTTGACCCTCTCCTGCTGGCCCATTCCATGGACAAATGAACAGGTGGTAGTAGCCATCTTTCCTTCCTGTATGCTTTTCTTTATACTATCACAGTAAGGGATTGAAAGTTTCACTGTTTACTTCCATTTGGCAAAGACTTTTTAAAATCTGCTACCTTCATCAATTGGTATTTCATGTCAGCTCTGGTTCAGTTCATATCAGGGATCTCTCAGCTCAGCTCTCAGCTCTTGACACCCTCAAAAGTGCAAATTTCTATCAGTTAAAAAAAACATGCAAAATACCTATTACTTTAATTCATCTCATCCATGGAAACCTATGGTCTAAAGTAAAAGTTTCACCAGGTATTTTGTCCTCCTAGAATCACAATTTTATTAAACACAGTAGTACTATCATATATCTAATGAGTAAATACCACTCTGGTCAGATGTATTTCCCCAAAGCATCATCTACTTATTTTGAAGAAAAATATACAGTATAAAACTCCACATCTGAAATTCCACCATTTCCATAGGTTTTCCTGGAAGCATTTCAAGGTGTAACTAAAACATATTTTTTTCAATTTAACTCTCATTTTCAAAATATAATTTATATTAAATCATTTGAATTTACATGGTATGGGTGAAGAAATAAGAGACTGTTGCAAAAGAATAAAGGTAAGAGCTACAAACACACAGATACGTGTCCTTAATATATGACAGAGATTGTGTGGAATAATACAAAAAAATATATAGACTTTTCAATAAATGGTGCTTTGACAGAGAATCACATTGGATAAAATGAAATTTGACTCCCATTTCTAACCATAAAAAGATGTAAATTAAAGGAAAAGATATGAAAGCCAAAACTATCATTTTAAAAGAATATCAAAGGAGACTTTCTTCATGATACAGGGTAGGTAAGGAATTCTTAAACAAGAAATAAAACACAAACCACAATAAATTAATTTATTTTATTATATTTAATTATATTATAGTTGAGACTTTCTCTTCCAAAGGATAAAGACAAGCACAAAATTCTATGTAATGGTCTCAAAGAAGTTAGTAGCGGAAACCCAGCTAGCAGTGAAGAGACTAAATATCCCAATGGCGACTGTGGAAGCTAGCAGCAGGGACAGGAAAGTGCAGGCGGTCGAGACCTCCCACCTATCACCGGTAGGAAGAGGTGGTTAAGCACAACTCTTCGAAGATGAGTTATGGCTGGTGATCCACGGTCGAGTCTACAATGTCTCCAGCTTCCTCAAGACGCATCCCAGTGGAGAGGAAGTTCTGTTGGAACAAGCTGGTGCAGATGCAAGTGAAAATTTTGAAGGCATAGGTCACTCCTTTGATACCACAGAAATGCTGAAGCAGTACTATATTGGTGATGTCCATCCGAGTGACAGTAAAACTGAAAGTGATAGCAAGGATCCTTCAAAAGATAATACGTGCAAAAGTTGCTGGTCAAATGGGTTTTCCCCATTGTAGGTGCTATTCACTTAGGTTTCCTGTATCCTTTCTATATATCAGAAAGCAGATCCTCCTGAGGAGACCCCGTTGAAATATGGAAAGCACATCCAGTTAGGAATAAAAACTAGAGACTTGCTTTTGGGAGTTGCAGGATGGCCCTCTCCTTGAATCCTGCCAAATGTTTGTTCCCCCTTCTAGCCAAAATGGCTACCAGTCATCCACCTCAGGCCTGGGCCAGTGTCATTCTTCTGAGTCTCACTCCCAAAGTACCTGCTCACTGTTCTGTGTCTTTGCCAACATTTCTTCCATTCACTGGTTTTCACAAGTACCTGTACATTTAAAAATGTTCTGTTAACAAGTCCAGTCCCTTTTATTCCCAAGTGGTGCTGGAAAAAAATTATGCTTCCCTTTTATTTCTTGGGGTGGGGAAAGATGAGGAAAAAGGGGATGAATTGGGATGATAGGGTCTTGGAAAAAGATTGAAAAACACTACTTAGTATCGGAGTTTAGATAAAGGGCAAAAGACTTCAGCCTTCACTTTGGTTTGGCACAAGTTTCTAGCTGTTGTTTTGTTTTTTCCACCAAGTGATCTTTTATTGGCAAAATATAAATTCATAACTATGTCTGTAGAGTTTTACTAGGGATTTTTGCTGCTTTTTTCCTTATTGATTAGCAAATTTTTGATTATCGATTTTATAAAAATAAGAGACTCCAAATTGATCAAAGTTACACTTTTTGATATGAACCCCCCTGTGCAAAAACTTTCAGAGTAAAATGGAATTTGAAAAGGGTGAGATGATATAAGAGAATGTTTTTCATTTTACCTATATTTTACCACTGTGACTCCAACTTTTGATTTTGTTCTATTTTTCCATTGAGAATAAAAATCTCATCATTTAAAAAAAAGTCTATATAGCAACTTGTGTGAATTTATCTGGAGCAATTCATGTAGATAGGAATTACATGCATATTTACATATAATATACATTTATATAAAAGTAAATTCAAATTTAAAATCACCATCAAGTATATAAGTGCATGTGTACCTGTGTATACAAATATTCAACATACTAGAAAAAATGTAAATATCTGACAACATAAAGCATTTTTAATTAGTTGAGCAAGGAGAACTCTCAAGCTTTGCTAATGTATTTGGTACAATCAGTTTAGAAATTAGGGTCATTTTGTATCAATATATTTAGTCTATGTTATACTTGAATGACACCTCAATTTTCAATGGAGAATTAGTTTTAATTCCTGGTTAATAGCCTTTGTGAGGTAGCTACAGCTCTTCATTCTTGAACTAAAACTGATTAAACACCCTTCTTATAGGAAGGGAGCACTAAAATATTAAGAACAAAACAAGTTCAAACATACTTTATTAAAATGAAAGGTTTATACACACGATGGGCACACATTATGAACAAGAATCAATTTTTTTATTTACTGACTACTGAGATTAAGGTTCCTGGGATAATCCAACATTTAAAGGCAGATTATGACTAAGTATGAAGAAGAGTTCAATATTATTACCAATATTTCTACTTGATTACTTTAAGGTTGACTCACTCAATCTATTCACATTTCCAAGAGTTTTAGATTCATTTTCTCCTGTGTAATAGATAAATGTGCATAGTCCTATGCTTCCTGAAGAAGTTTGTGCCTTGTTAAGTGCTCTGTATTTCAGAAGCATCAACTGTGAGCTATTGGCCATACTGAAAACTTAGCACACAACCCATGTGACAGGTGAGCATAAAGAACGGAACTGACCTCATGAGCTGGGTTTTATCAACCTACTAGTTCACTAGAGGAATTTCTGCTTCTTGCTTGGAGATACTTAAACTCTTAATTTCCTGATCTCTAGAATGGTAGGAGGAGGCAAATATTTCTAACCAGGGACATACAGATCAACTAGACCTGAAGCCAGAATTGTAACTTATTAATATAATGAAAAATTGAAAAATAAGGACTTGGGAGAATATAAAGGCTCTCAAGATGAAGTAGTACTTTCTGTGTTATTGTGAGAATCAAATAACTGAAATCTAATTAGTTTCCAACTATCTGTTTATCTCCTTAAGATTTAGTAATCATTTCTTTATTTTCTTATGAAATTCATGCATCTTCTTCTCGTATCTCTCCTTAAAATCTCTCACAGACATTTAGTCTAAGATAAACACATTTCTCTCATCTTGGTGAAGAAAGCATCAAAATAATAATAAGGAAAAATTATGACTATCAGTGATGAAGACAACAGGGAGGTAGTTATGAATTGATCTTCTTAATACTTGAAATCAACATAAGAAAATTAGTGTCCAATAAACAGAGAAGGAAAGCTTAGATGATAGCAGAGATGGAAGCAGAATGAAATAATAATGTTATTAGACATGTTAAAAATCAGAAATGTATAATCTATTGGAAAAGGAAAGACCATGCAATGTTGACACCGGGTACATTGACTGAGTTTTGCTTGAAAAAGAATCAGGTACCTCATCACATCCTGCTAACACCAGAGCACCAAGCAGACAACCATGTGCAGGTTAAAACTATCTGAAGGTTCCTGTTTATGGAAATAGATACTGAGTATATTGTCAGGGGAACCAGGAGCAAATTTTGTAGACTGATAACTGAGAGGAAAGAATCCTGCAATGTGGCATGAATGGGACACCCCAAATCATGTCCTGCTTCACACCTTCATATCATTAAGTAGAACTCAACAGCCAATTACCTCCAAGGTACAGGGTTCCTCAGTATTTTCAATCACCTCAATTAAAATTGTGAACAAGCATCTCAATAGTACAAAGTATTGACTGAAATTGAGATTTGAATGAAAAAGAACATAAAGAAAACATTTAAAAGTGACCTCAGTATACTGAGACCATTGATGTGAAAGTGTGGCACTTTAATATCTCTAATTTATCTATTCAAAGAGATGAGAGGTCTTCTGGGAAATTGGCTATGGAGTAGGTAGACAGAGATTGACCCTATCACAAAAAAAAGTGAAGAGAAGGCAGGTATTTATTTAAGGAGTTGCTTTGGATATAGATAGAGAATGGGAAGGTGCTCTGAGTCATCTAGCAGTGTACTGGAAAGATAAGGAAGAAAACCATAAGTTGCTCACCCTGTGGCTGGAATGGCACATATCCCTCAACCTCATGGCAAGTAACCCCAATGCCCCTGGCTTGCTGCAGTCAAGGGACTGGGAGGGGGCATCCCCTGGGAGGAAGAGGGGTATGGCAGAGGGTAGAGAGTGGTTTCTATGTGGTGAGTTTGGGAAGCTGAGCCAAAGTGAATCTTGGAAGGGACCCAGACAGGATGGGGATAGGAGAAGGGGGATACACTCAGGTCGGCAGTCATGCCCAGTGACCCCCCCACAGGGAAAGGAAGCTATTAAATTATAGGGCAGGGACAGAAATCTAATAAGCATAACTCTAGCAAGCTGTAGAAGTCTAAAAATGCCTGGGGGAAAGATGCCAGATAGCTCTCTGAAGACCAATTAACCTAAGAAGACAATTTAACTCAGTGGAGGAATTCCTGCCTTACATATGCCAGGCCTCTGGCTCAAATCCCAGGTCTATCAAAGAGAGTGATCCACCTGGTTATCAGGCATCCAGTAGATACTTTATGGCAGGGAACATGTAGAAGTTCTTTTTGATTTAGGCTTTCTTGTATCTGTTATTTATGTATTTTTTTAAGTTTCCTCTTTTTTTATTTTAAATTTTTAATCACTAAAACCGAGTACGTCACTTGCAGGGGCAGGCTACAGGGGAATTTGTTGCTGAACACCAGTAGCCTGAGAAGCTCCTTAGGGGCCTAAAGGGAAGGCTATTTTTCCTTGATTGTTTTGTTGATGTTGTTATCCTTGCTGCTGCAGTTTTGTTTCTTGTTTGTTGTGTTTGCCCTATTTTTATTCCCCCCTTTTTTTTCTCTTTTAACAATTTTTTCTAGCTACATAATTTCTTTTCTTTCCTTCATTTTTCTATCTTCTGATTTTTCTTGTTTTTAATTCATTCCACCTCTATTTACATGGTCTTCAATTTTTTAAAATTTTTATTTCTCTCTCTCTCTCTCTCACACTTTTTTCCTCTCTTTTCTTTTCTTATTATTTTACTTTTTTCTTTTTAGGTTTTCTCTTTTCTTTTCCTCTCCTCTCATCATTCCAGACTTTTAATTCATTGTATATGTTTTCCTCTATTTGTTTCTCATTCCATTTTTTATTCTACTTTTTAAATCTCATTTCTCTGTACTTCCTATGATTTTTTACTCATGTTAATTATTTATTTTTCTGGTCTTGTATGACTCCTCTTTTACCTTTATGAATTATTGTAGCTATTATTATTTTTCTCCTCTTATCTCTTTCCTTTTCTCTGGTCCTAATTCTTTTCCCAAGGAAACATACACAACAGCAAGGAAATAAAATAAGAGGAATGATGTGTCAAAGCCAAACCTTACACATGAAAAAACAACAACAAAATAAAACTTTAGAATAGAAAGAGAAGCTAACCAACTGAATAATCCCATCAAGATAAACAGATGCCTAAAGACCAAAAAAATTTAAAAACCATACTAAGAAAAAGGAAGACATGGCCCAGTCTAATGAAAACACCAAAAAACAGGAGGGGGTGCAGAACATGGATCAACTAATCAAAGATGTCCAAACAAATATCATGAATCAACTTAATGAATTGAAGAAGAGATTAAAGATATTAAGAAGACACTGGGAGAACATAACAAAAAAAAATTGAAAACATATTTTAAAAGATACTAGATATGATGGTGATGAATGGCACAATGCAAGAAATCAAAAATACACTGGGAGTACATAACAGCACAATTGAACAAGCAGAGGAAAGAATCAGTGATGTGGATGACAGAATATGTGAAATCAGACAGAGAGTGTAAGTGGTAGATAAAAAGGGAGAAAAAAATCCATCAAGGACTTAGAGATTTGAATGACAACATGAAACACACAAATATGCACAATAGAGGCATCCCAGAGGGTGAAGAGATGTGAAAGGAGAAAGAAAGTGTATTGGAAGAAATAATGGCTGAAAATTTCCCAACCCTATTGAGGGATATGGACATAAATGTTCAGGAAGCACAGCATACCCCAAACAGTATAAATCCTAAAGGTCCTACCCCAGGACATATTCTTGTCAAATTGTCCAATGCTCAAGACAAATAGAATATTGAAAGCAGCAAGAGAGAAGAGATCCTTGACATACTAGGGAAGCCTGATAAGATTAAGTGCTGATTTCTCATCTGAATCCATAAAGGTAAGAAGGCAGTGGTATGACATAGTTAAGAGGTTAAAAGAAGAAAGCTTCCAGCCAAGAATTCTCTATCCAGCAAAACTGGGATTCAAAAATAAGAGAGAGATCAAGCTATTCAGAGATAAACAGAAATTAAGAGAGTTTGTCAAGACAAAACCTGCCATGCAAAATATACTAAAGGGAGTTCTGTAGGTCAAAATTAAAAAAAGAGGAAGAGAGGGAGAGTTGCAGGAGAGTATAAGAACAACTAAAAAGATAAAAAGAGAAATAAAAACAATACATGGCATACATAAACCTAAAACAAATATGGCTAATATAAGTAATTCCATGACAGGAATAACAGTGAATGTTAATGATTTAACTCTACAATCAAGAGACACAGATTGGAGAAGGGATACAGAAATATGACTCATCTATATGCTGTCTACAAAATTCTCACCCTAGACCCAGAGATGCAAGGAGGGTGAAAGTGAATGGTTGGAAAAAATTTTACATGCCAACAATAACCATAAAAGGGTTGCAGTAGCTATATTAATATTGGACAAAATAGACTTTAAATGCAAAACTATTGTAAGAGACAAAGAAGGTTGCTATATATTAATAAAAGGGTAAATCTATGAAGAAGAAAAAAACAATCAAAATATTAATGCACCTAAGGAGGGCACCTCAAAATACAGGAGGCAAACATTGGAAAACCTAAGTGGAGAAACAGAAGCTTCTACAGTGATAGTGGGGGGCTTTAATGCAACATTATCACCATTAGACCGAACATCTCAACAAAACATCAATAAAGAAACAAAGACCTTGAAAAATACATTAGAGGATCTGGACCTAAGACACACATACAGAACATTACACCCAAATACAGTGGGATATACATTCTTCTCAAGTGCACATATATCATTCTCCAGGATAGACCACATGCTAGGCCACAGAACAACTCTCAAAGAATTCAGAAAAACTGAAATTATAAAAAGTAGTTTCTCTGCCAACAATGAAATGAAGCTGGAAATCAGTAAGGGGCAGAAAAGAAGATTAGGCACAAAGATATAGAAGTTAAACAGCACACATTTAGACAATTAGTGGGTCAAGGAAGAAATCACAAAAGAAATCAGTAACTACTTTGAAACAAATAAAAATAATGACACAATATGTCAAAATCTATGGGATGCAGCAAAAGCTGAACTGAGAGGGAAATTCATAGCCATGAATGGCTTTATTAAAAAAGAAGAAAGAGCTAAAATCAAAGACCTAACTGTATACCTGGAGGAACTACAAAAAGGACAACAAACTAACCACATGGAAGTAGAAAGGAGGAAATGACAAAGATTAGAGAAGAGCTAAATGAAATTGAAATTAAGAAAGCACTAGAAAAGACAAACAAAACAAAAACCTGGATGTTTGAGAAGATTAATAAAATTGACAAGCCCTTAACTAGACTAACAAAGAAAAAAGAGAGAGAAGATGCAAATACATAAAATAAGAAATGAGGAAGGGGATATCACCATTGATCCCACTGAAATAAAGAGTATCATAAGAGGATCCTTTGAAAAATTGTATGCCAACAAGATGGATAACTTAGAAGAGATGGACAAATTCCTAGAAATACACAAACAGCTTACATTGACAAAAGAAGAAACTGATGAACTCAACAGGCCAATTCAAAAGTAACGATATTGAATTAGTCATCAAATACCTCACAGCTATGAAGGGCCCAGTAACAGATGGCTGCACAGGTGAATTGTACCAATCATTCTAGAAAGAACTAACACCAATGTTTCTTAAAATCTTCCAAAAAATAGAAGTGGAGGGAACATTGCCTAACTCATTTCATTATGCCAATATAACCCTAAGAACAAAGCCAAACCAAGATGCCACAAGAAAGAAAAACTATAGACCAAACCTGTAATGAACCTAGATGGAAAATCTTCTACAAAATAGTTGATAATCATATTCAAGAACACATGAAATGAATTATACACCATGACCAAATTGGCTTCATCCCTGGTATGCAAGGATGGTTCAACATAAGAAAATCAATGAATGTAATACACCACATAAAATATCAAAAGAAAAAAATCACATGATAATCTCTATAGATCAGGAAAAATATTCAACAAAATACAGGACCATTTCCTGATAAAAAGCACTTCAAAAAATAAGAATAGAAGGAAACTTCCCCAACATGATAAAGGAGATATATGAAAAAACCACAGCTAACATCATATTCAAAGGTGAACTCTTAAAAGCTTTCTCTCTAAAATCTGTAACAAGAAAAGGATGCTCACTTTCACTGCTCTTTATGAACATTGGGTTTGAAGTACTTGCTTGAGCACTTAGGCACGAAAAAGATATAAAAACATCCAAATTGGAAAGGTAGAAGTAAAAATTTCATTATTTGCAGATGACATGATCCTATATGTTGAAAGCCCTGAGAAAGCTACAACAAAGCTTCTAGAGTTTATAAATGAGTTCAGCAAAGTCACAGGTTATAAGATCAATGTGCAAAAATCATTAGCATTTCTGTACACAAAAAATGAGCAATCTGAGGAGGAAATGAAGAAAAATCCCATTTACAATAGGAACTAACATAATTAAATACCTAGGAATAAATTTAACTAAAGATGTAAATGACTTGTACACAGAAAAATACACAACACTGTCAAAGGAAATCAAAGAAGACCTAAATAAAGGGAAGAATATTCCCTTTTCATGGATAGTAAAACAAAACATCATTAAGATGTCTATCCTACCCAAACAGATTTACAGATTAAACATAATCCTAATAAAAATTACCACAACATTTTTTACTGAATCAGAAAAGCTAACTAGGAAATTTATTTGGAAGGGCAAGAGACCCTGAATAGCCATAGACATATTAAGGGGAAAAATGAAATTGGAGGACTCACACTACCTGACTTTAAAACATATTTCAAAGCTACAGTGGTCAAAATTGCATGGTATTGGCACAAGGATAAACATACTGACCAATGGAAATGAATTGAGATTTCTGATATAGGTCCCCACATATGCATTCACTTTATATTCAACAAGGCCACTAAGCCCACTCAACTGGGAGAGAATGGACTCTTCAAAAAATGGTGTCTGGAGAACTGGATATCCATATCCAAAAGAATGAGAGGAACTCCATCTCACACCTTATACAAAAATCAACTCAAGATGGATCAAATATCTAAATATATGAGCCAAGACAATAAAGACCTTGGAAGGTAATGTAGGGAAGCATCTTCAGGATCTTGTATTAGGAAATGGTTTCATGAACTTTACACTGAAAGCAAGTACAACAAAAGAAAAAATAGATAAATGGGACCTCCTCAAAATTAAAACCTTTTGCATCTCAAAGGAGTTTGTCAAGAAAGTGAAAAGGCAGCCTACTTAATGGGAGAAAATATTTGGTAACCATATATCTGATATAGGCCAAATATCCAGCATATATAAAGAAATCCTGTATCTTGAAAATTAAAAAAAACAGACAACCCATTTAAAAAATAAGCAAATGATTTGGAAAGAGACTTCCCTAAAGAAGAAATATGAATGACTAAAAAGCACTTGAAAAGATGCTCAACATCACTAGCTATTATGGAAATGCCAATCAAAATTACAATGAGATATCACCTTACACAGGTAGCAACGCAATTGGGAAAAGACATTGACCAAAAGTGGGAAAGTGTAAAGGCAAATGAGTTTATATGGCTAAGAAACTTCAAAGTAAACCAGTAGGTCATTCCAGAGGTTAAGCTTATGCACATCTCAGCAGGATCTCATTAACTACCAAATAAATATTACCTCAAATAGTGGAGGCATCCAGACACTATAGGTAGGGCAGACTTTTCAGGAGTTTGGTGCCCAGCCTGTGGGCCATATTAGGGATTTTATGCTCTCCAGTGTAAAAGAGTTGCCCTCAGTTGTGATTTCCCTACTCATGGCTCTTCTGCCCTTTCTGTTTGAAACTATACTTAGTGCTAGAGTTGATAGGTGTATGTACAAGAGACTTAAATCTTTGGGCTGTCCATGTGCCAGCTGGGTCATGAATTTCAACAAAATTGCAACACCTACTCTCCAGGTCATTGGGTGCACTGGACAACTAACAGGAAGATTATGATGGGCAATGATCATCCTAAGGAACAGATAGAATCTGCAACTGCAAGCAAGATAAGTCACATCCCTCTGCACCAAGGGATCTAAGCACCCTCTCAATTAGAGGTGGAGCAGGCATCACCATCCCAGAATTCTCTGGATTGGGGAATGAATCATGGACTAGAGTAGACTTACTGGTATCCTATTAATAGTACAGACTTATTGTGATTCTATC
Organism: Cabassous unicinctus; assembly: GCA_029593785.1. NCBI lineage: Eukaryota > Metazoa > Chordata > Mammalia > Cingulata > Chlamyphoridae > Cabassous > Cabassous unicinctus. The sequence goes on along the minus strand of JAQZBX010006333.1, from coordinate 24,032 downwards.
AATGGAAGAACTTTTATCATTGATGTGGAGGAAGTGGCCACTGGTGGTTCTGAGGAGAGGGAGAGGGAAATACAGGTTTAATATGGAGGCATTTTGGGGCCTTGGGAATTGTCCTGAATGACATTGCAATGATAGGTACGAACCATTATATATCTTGTCATAACTCACAAAATTGTGCAGGAGAGAATATAAGCTACATTGTAAACTATAGTGCATGCTTAGTGGCAATGCTCCAAAATATGTTCATCAATTGTAACGAATGACATCAATGAAAGAATTTGTTATTATGGGAAAATGTGGTGTGGGTTGGGAGCAGAGCATATGGGTATTCCCTATATTGTTTATGTAACATTTATGTAATCTAAGTATCTTTTTTTAAAAAAAGAAAAAGAAGAAGAGAAAAAAAACACAAAAGACATAAGGGATAATTTTGAATTGTCTCATGCTATTAGAATTATATATTACAGATTATAAAGACTTAGAGTACTGGGGAGTATTATATATTTCTATAAACAAAATTCTAATATTAAAAGTTCATTTTGTGTGTTTGAAGAAATCTTGAAGATTATTCCTCATTATATATATTTTTAATTAAAATATTTTGAAAATAAGGAAAAAGTAAATGATCATCCTATAAACCCAAGATAAAAGTTAAATTGGTGATTAAATATTATGAAAATGAAATCCAAAGAAAAAATTTTCAGGAATTGAAAATTTAATACTCTGTTCATTATAGTAACTACTTGCTGGGCACATTAAATAACACACTCAAAAATATCAAAAAATGAATATAATATAAAATAAAATAATATCAAGAAAATGAAATAAATAGAATCAGAAAATATTCAATATTTATGAGAGTCCTCTGATAATGAGAATATAATTGATCCAAATATTCAAATATCTAGGGTGGAATAACTTGGACAGATATTCTACATGTGAATATTATTTTAAATATGAATTGAAGATATAAAATATAAAGATATTCACACATGCAATGATTCAGAAAGGTAAAATCTAATCATTATAAGTTTTTACTTGAATATAAAACCAGTTAGTGATATCTTTACCAGGGAAACAATATGAAGAATCTCAGGTAGGAACAAGTAAGCTTTATGAAGACATATGATGGATTCCTTAATTGTCAAAACATTGTAATATAAGTATTATAAATATAAGTATATCTTTCAGACATTGGATAAATATGAGCAAAGTTCAGATTTTTAGTAGGATTATTAGTTTTGATGATAGGAGGACTGTGTTCATCATTAACTCCTGTCCTCTAAATCTAATAAAACTGATCCATAATGAGACTGTTTTACAAATTGCACAAAGTGCAGCTGAATAGAAATTGAGCATAAGTGACTAAGAAGTATATATTTTCTACATGGGACACTGGCGTTAAACAGGAAGCTTTCAAAGAATTCAATTCTAAGACATAAAAAGGCTAGTATATCCTTAGGCTATACGAACACTGACTAATCCTTTAGGAATCAGAAAATTAAAGCTCAATCTTCAATGGATAACTTTTCTTAGTTTTGGAAAAAGTGAATCATGGGAACTGGATGTAGCTCAAGAAGTTGGGCACCTGCCTACCACAGGGGAGGTCCCAGGTTCAGTTCCCAATGCCTCCTAAAAAAAAATAGTGGACACACAATGAACAGACACAGAAAGCAGACAGCAAGCATAAAACAATGAGGGGAGGAGAAATAAATAAAATAAAAAATATATCTTTTTAAAAAATGTGAATCATATAGTATTAGCAAGAATGTTGTTCTGCAGGCCAATGCTTCACTCTATTCTATACTAAGAAATCTTTTTTCCCATCATGCAGAAGCTTGAATGAAGCAAGGGCAGCACACATCTTTTCATACAGAGCTGAGGAAAGACCTAAAATTTGCAAACTATGCTCTGTGTTAAAAGTCAGGGTTTTTACCACCCTCCTCTTGAACAACACATCAAGCATTCCAGCATTAGTAGAGCTCTAAGTGCTTTATCTCTATCGAGTCCTCAATTCCATGGGTGTCTCTTAGTTCTAATCACTTTATTACATAGACCAAGCACACATGCATGAGTGAATGCAAAAAGAATGCTTATCTAACCCAAAAGAATCAGTATTTTCTTCCAGAGTAGAAGTATGAAGTTATGCAAAAAGCATGGGCATCAGTTTAGCTACTGATGTATTAGGCATGGTCTTATAAAATGCCATACATTGTTTTTACCTCTAAATCATCATAATCATTTTCCAAAAGATTTTAACAATATAAAAAGCCTTTTCAAGAAGAATACATGAGTTACACAAATAGAGAATATGAAAAACTATGATGCAGATATATAGCTGATGGCCACATGTAAACAGCAAAATATAGATAGACAGGAGAACTCTAGATATTACAAGGAAAGATTCAAAATGTGCATCAAATATCAATGACAATTCTTTCAAATTTTATTTTTATGTATTTTTAAAATCACAGATAACCCTGTTTGGAAACTCTAAACAGCTGTTGGACATTCTGCCTAGAGCAGAGTTAATCTCTCTATTCCGGAGACTATAGATGAGGGTGTTTATGAATGAGGGCACCATGGTGTAGAAAATGCCTGTGACCAGATTCCTAAGAGATGCTTTATCTGCAGTGGGACCTAAGACAGCAATAAATCTGTAAATTGTAAATATAAGTAGAATTGCCAATTGTGGCATGCAGGTGGATAAGGCTTTATTACTGGCTTCTGTGGAATGCATGCTAAGCACCATTGAAAATGCATTAATATATGACATAAACAATAAAACAGAACATATTATGCCCATGCATACATTCATAGCTAGGACTACAAACTCAGAAAACTGAACATCTAAAGATGAGATCCTCAAAATTTGAGGTACATCACAGAAATATTGACAGATTACATTCGATCCTGTGAAGGGAAACCTGAATAACTTTCATGTGTGGATTGACCAACCCACTTGCCCAGGAGCCACCAGCTGCCTGTGTGGACATATGTGGGGTGACAGTGAGTCCATAGTGCAGAGGGTGGCAAATGGCAACATAATGATCATAGGACATCACCACAAGGGAGGCCAAGTCTGTGGTTCCAAAGAGGATAAACAGGAAAATTTGAGCAGTACATGCAGTGAGAGAAATTGATTTATTGCCTAACAGAGAATTCACAACTGTTCTGGGAAAAGTAAGTGAAATGTAGCAAAGATCCATCAGAGAAAAATTTCCTATAAAGAAATATATTGGAGAGTGTAGACATGGGTTGGTCACTATGACAGTAATAGAAGATTCCCAGTAAATGTTCCCAGATAAAGCATTAAGATCAACAGACCTTGCACAACTTGTAGATCCTGGGAGCTTGAGATATCCATGAGGATGAATTGTGTGATGATGGTGAGGTTGCTCATATCTAGTTACATGCTACAGTCGGCCTGGGAGTAACTTTATAACTTTTTTCTTTTTTTACAAAGTAAAGAAAATCCATAATATCACCAAATAATATGCAAACTTTGGCATCAAGGAAAGGCTTCTGACCTGGAAAACAAGATACAGGAAATTTAAAAAATGGCAGTCTTTAAAAATCAATCAATGCACATATTTCCATTTTCATCTTGGGCCTGTATACTTCAGCATTCACAGGATAATATAATCTAGGCAAATAAATGTATTTAATAGGAGATCAATGTCCAGTAACCTTTCAATCTTTCAGTCACATTTCCAATATTTATTTAAAAATATTTAAAATCTCTGCCTGGACACATGCAGTTATTTTCTCATTTTCTATAATATCAAATGATAAATACAACATGTTCTCTAAGAAACCTTCTATTTCTGCCAATAGTTTGAACACTACACAGCAAATAATGATCTCCTCATTTACCAGGGAACTAGGATAACTTCTGCTATCTCCCCATTTATGGCAGAGAGACCTAAAGATTTTTTGGAATAAAGTTAATGAATAGTTTGGAGGATCTTCTGAGAATGATATTATTCCATATGAGATCACATTTAATTCCTCACCTTTCTTTAATTTACTAGCTTAATTAGAAATGCAGAGAAGTCCCTTCATTCCTCCTCTATAGCAATTGCCATAGTAATTATATCTGATTAAGAATCTAATCATTCCATTTTTTCTATGGCAGTGTCAATTCAGAGTTCCCTTGTTATCACTCCATTTAACCATCTCTACTGCACACAGTATCTGAGAAAATCATTCCACCTGCCATTACTCCTCCACAAAGCATGCTCTCACCATCAGGCATGAATTCTCATTTTTAATGAAGGGACAACATACCACCTAGTTTTCTCACATATATGCTTTTCTAGGTTGCATTAATCTCCTCATTCATAAATAATTGTGTCAACTTATTTAGTTGTGCTTTCCTAAAGCATTTCAGAGCTTAAAGATATCTCATTTAATATTATTAATTTAATGATAAATCTAGTTATGCCAAAGTGGATTTTTAGCAACTATTTAATTTTCATTTGTAGGAAACCTAGAATTAAAGACTATAAGTATAAAAATGCAGAATTGGTGTTTTATTAATATTTTCTTTATAATTCCTTTGCCTTTACAAGATATTTTATAATTTTAACAATGATTTTAATAAATAATAATAGTAATGCTGACTTGCTTATGTTGGTTATATCCAGATGAATTTCTATTGTGTTGCAAAATATTTTGTTCAAATTGATTTTTATAATATCCTTCCTATTATTTATGTTTTCTTGTAATAATCTTACTTTTTCTCATTATATTAGGCAGATAATTTTATTAACTACCAAAACTTTACCAGTGTTATGCTGATAAAATTTACTGCTGATTCATATTACTGAATTAACCCATATTTACATCTGTTCTGTTTGTTTTTTAATATTTGTTTTATCAGAATCAGGCATTAACACTTGATCATTAAAGTATCCTTCCTATCTTCCAACTCTTCAGATTGCATTTTTCTTCTTAGTCTATAGAAATTCTCAAGTTTCATTATGATAAATTTCCCATGCATTTTCTTCAAGAAGTATCATGATGGTTAAATGAAGATATTTGGCCACAAGAGTTCATGGTTTTACTCCTATTTTTTTTCCAATAAACTATTATATATTTAGAAAGTATTTACTTCACAATTTTAAAATGCAGACAATATCATACAAAGTGGGTTAGCTAATTCCTTGTCTATTTTTAAAAAGTGATAAACAATATCATATTAAATGATCAGCATAGAGCAATGTTGCATCATAAAATCAAACAAACAAATAAAAAAATTGTTCATTGGAAAATGTACGTTGGAAACATTTACATTTATTGGAAGTTTAATTGATTATTTCTACTTACATTAATAGATTTCCAAGAATTCTATCATATCTTTTGTTTTCCTTTAAATTTCTTAGCTCACATTTAGAATCTAACTCTAGAAATATCTCATTCCTTTTGCTTCCAATACTTCAATTTCAGGGAACTTTGGTATCAATATATTTCCAGCCTTTTCAGTCAAATTGTGTATTCACAGACAGGTCTTGCAGTACCATTCTAAAACATGAATAACATTTAAATCAGAAAAATCCAGCCTACCATAAGAACTAAAATATGTCATATGGGGAAGTTAGAATTAAGCATGTAAAGACCTTGAGGCATATCAGTGCTATTTCAGAGAATTATTCATTGGCAATATCAAAGAAATAAATCAAATATAATATAAAAATATATCTGAAAGGTGAGAGAAGTGATCTTTCCTAACATGAAAATACTTTGTGAAATATTTAAACAATTGAAAAAAATTGTGATGCTGCCACTTCCTTTACCAAAAAAATTCATGGAGTCTCTTCTCACTTAGATATACTTCTAATAACCAGTCTACTTCTGGATTCTTTATAAACATGTTTTTCTTTGGAATGGGCACACAAGAGTGATACCTCTCATGAACCCTGGTTAACTGTCAAGGTCAACTTCCAGAGGCCAGCTTTCCTGCAACTGCTGCTTGATAAGTATCCTTCTCTATACACTTGATATTAATTAAATTTGTAGTGGGGTTTCTTTGAGAAATATTCAATAATGTTTACCAAATCACAGGAGATTCAATACATTCTTAATTTTATATCAGATTGTAAGTGTAACTTATTTAAATATAGAAATTCCATAAAATTATGTTACCCCTAATAAAATACATTTTCTGAAGATTTTGGACTAAAATTATGGCATTGAGAAAATTCATATGCAGTTTAAAGTTAATTAAAAAAATTGAAAACCAATAATTGACCAGCAACTACTAAACTAAAAATAAATGAATAAGTAAAGGCAACATTCAAGAACAGATTTTAAAAGGTAAAGAAATTTTTAAAAAAAGAGGTTTAACACAGAGTGAAACTTATTCACCAAAACTGGATTGAATAGACCCTCGCACATGGGGTGTGAGCAGTAAAGTTAGGTTGAATTTAGAATGTCAGTTTTTACCCCTCAAAAAACATTCTTAGTAAAGGAGACAATTGATAGTTATTGTGAAACTTTCCATTAAAGACTGTCAGTCTGGAAAAAAGCAAAAATTGGCAGAAGCTAAGGAGCTCCAAGAAAATCTTGGAAATGAAGCCTCAAATGTAGAAGCCTCTACTTACCATTACAGGATATCCAGGGCGGTGGGGTGGGAGGAGTGGAGTAGATGAAAAAGGAGGTAATTAGTGGTCAGTGGAAATGTACTTCATTACATTTAGTGATGGACACAGGTCATGGTGGATATCATCAAAATTTATAAAAGAGTACGGTCTAAAATGTAAACCATAGTGTAAACCATTGACAATGTTTAGTAGCTATGTTTCAGTATTTGTATATCAGTTATAACAATGTTACCATTCACATATAAAAAGGTATTTTTATGGTGGGGAGGAAAGGGGGAGGATGTTGTGTATATGAGAGTCTCCTGTATTCTGTGTGTGACTTTGCTGTGACATAAAACTTGTTTGAAAACAAAATGAAAAATAGTGAGACACTGGGGAATAAGAGGGGGAGGTGCCACTCTACAGACTGGACATCAGATATTGCAGTGATGAAAGACAAAAGGCCAAAAAATTTTTTTTTTATTTTTCATTTTTTAAATATCCCAATCTTTTAATTTTATTTTATTTTTAGTTTTTTTTAAATAAATTTTTCTGTGTTTTATCTCTTACATTTATACTTATCATTATTTCGTTTTCCTATTAATTGCATTCAGCTACTGTAATGGCTTCATCTTTGAGGAGGCTTTGGATCACAGAAGGGTTGCAGCTGGGACGGGGGTGATCGTTGGTGTGGGGTGTTCGCGATGGGGGATGTGTGGGAGGAAGTTCACCTGAGCATAAATAAAAGGTATATAATGGTGTTCAAATGTTCACGGGGCATTGTCACAGTGGGTGGAGAATCACTCAATAAATGAGGAAGTACTGGGTTCCCATCCTGGAGAGCTCTGCCACATTCTCTAAGGGGGCAGCAAAACTCCCACAGGTATGGAAGCAGTGACAGGTGAGGGAGGATGGTCCATTGATGGTCCCTTGATATTGATGACTAGACTTAAGAGTCTTTACTCTTGATATTGAAGCTTAGCCTATTGTTATGGGGTGCCTGGAGGTTGCCTCCTGGAATCCTCCTTGTTGCTTGGGTGTGGCCTCTCTCTAGGCCAGAATCAGCATGTGAGTACATTGCCTTCCTCCCAGCATGGGACATGGCTTCCAGGGATGGGCTTCCCTGGCACCAAGGGATTGCTACCAAGTGCCAGCTGGCAATGTGACTGGAAAAAGACCTTGAATGGAGTGGGGTGATGGTAAAGACAGATGAGTTTATATGGCTAGGAGACTTCAGGGTGACTCAGGGGGTCATCCCAGAGATAGCACTTACACACATCTCAGTAGGATCTCATAAAATTTCAAAGTGGATATCACCCCAAATAGTGGGGCTCCTGAGGGCTCTGGAGACACCCAGGTCCTATGTCAGGGCTGATAGCTCCAGAGTTTGGTGCCTTCCAGTGGTCCCTACTTGGAGTTTGTGCTCCTGAGAATGACAGAGTTGGACTCAACTATGTCTTCCCTGAACATGGCTCATCTGTCCCTTCTATTCAATCCTATACTTGGTGCTGAAGTTTGTAGGTATATGTCCAGAGACTTGAGTCTTCAGGTGGCCCATGTGCCAGCTGGGTGCAGAACCTCAGTGGAGCTGCAGCTCCTGCTCTGCAGCTCATTGGACTCATCCAGGGCAATTGGCTCAGGGATGATGGTGGACAGCGGCAGTCCCAGTGAATGGAGAGAGTCTGCAGCTGCAGCAGAATAATCCCATCCATCTTCCCCATGGGATATAAGACCCCTATCAACTGGAGGTAGAGTGGACATCACCATGTTAAACTCCTCAGGATGGGGGGAGGAGCTATGAACCAGAGTGGACTTACTTGTGTTCTACTATAGACATACTGTGATTCAAGTAATGGAAAAAATTACAACATTGATGTGGAGCCAGTGGCCACTGGAGGCTCTGGGGGTAGGGAGAGGGAAAAGCAGTTGTAATACAGGGGCTTTTATGGGACTTGGGAATTGTCCTGAGTGACATTGCAATGACAGATATAAGCCATTTTATACCATCATATAAGATGCAGAGTTGTGTGGGAAAGAGTGTGGTCCACAATGTGAACTATGGTCCATGTTTAATGGCAAAGCCCCAGGATGTGTTTATCAATTGCAATTAATGTGCCACACTAATGAAGGATGTGTATGTGGGAGGTTGTGGGGGGTGTGGGAGGTGGGGCATATGAGAATCCCTATATTTTTTTGTGTATCATTTATATAAGTATCTTTAAAAAAATTGTTTTTTAAAGAGAGTCTTATCCATCCATCAACTGTATGGGATCAAAGCCCCCTCTCAATTAGCAGTGGAGTGTACATCATCATTCCAGAATCCTCAGGATTGGGGAGTTAACTACGGACTAGAGTGGACTTATTGGTATTCTACTATAAACATATTGTGATTCTAGCAATGGAAGAAATTACAACATTGATGTGGAGGCAGTGTCCACTGGAGGATATGGGACAGGGAGAGGGTAAAACAATGTAATATTGGACCTGGGAATCATCCTGAATGACATTGCAATGACAGTTATATGCAATTTTATATTGTATTAGTCAACCAAATGGGAGCTGATGCAAAATACCAGAAATTGGTTGGTTTTTATAAAGTGTATTTATGTGGGGTAGAAGCTTACAGTTACTGGGCCATAAAACATCAGTTACTTCCCTCACCAAAGTCTGTTGCTACATGTTGGAGCAAGGCAGTTGCCGACGTTTGCCAGGGTTCAAGCTTCTTGGGTTCCTCTCTTCCTGGGCCTGCATTTCTCTCTGGGCTTAGCTCCTGTTTCCTCCACAAGGTCAGCTTTGGACTATGAGGCTCTCTAGGCTTTGCATCTCTCCACAAGGCCAGCTGTGAACTGTCAGGTGAATGGCTTGTCTCTATTCCTGGAGCCTTGTCTTCTTCCTCACGACCAAGGTCCTCTGTGTGCTTACTCCCCTGGGTTCCAGCATTAACACTCCAACATCAAAATGACTGCAGCTCTGTCCTTTGTCATGCCTTTTATATTTGATTCCCTACCCACAAAGGGGTGGGGCTCAATGCCCTACTGATGTGGCCCAGTCAATGCCCTAATCATAACTTAATCATGCCCAGATTAATAGACCAGTTTACAGGCATAATCCAATAAATATTTTTGGAATTCATAACTATATCAAACTGCCAAACTGTTACATATATCATCCCATAACATGCAGAACTGTGTAGGAGAGAGTGAAGAATACAATGTGAACTGTGGTCCATGCTCAGTGGCAATGTAACAGAATGCATTTATCAATTGCAGTGAATGTGCCACACTAATGAAGGATATTGTATATGTGAGAGGATGTTGGAGGTGTGGGGAGTGGGGCATATGGGAATCCCTATATTTTTTGTGAACATTTATGTAATCTAAGTATCATTAAAAAAATTAACACTATGATTTTCCACAGAGTACTGAATTGCTCTTATTGTTGACTATTAGTATTAGTTTTGGAGATTTCAAACTCACTTTTTTTGATATCCTTGCAACTTTTATAAACAGTATGTTTGGGAAAGGTTTCATTTTTCTGATTACCTGATTTTATAAAGGTATTTAAAATTGGAATTTCAAAAAAAGCATGGATTGTACTTATTTTTCAAAATGAATCAAAAATTGTCTTGCAGTTCACAGTGACCTATGTTTTAACATTGTAATTCAATGTCAGTATATAGCACTCAATAAAGCATGTATTTTACTTAGTTTTTAAAACTAAAAAAAAAATTCTGCTGGGAAGTTTGGTGAGTGGAGATAAACAGTCATATATTTTGAAGCAGAAATCCTCTTTTACATTCTTAAAACCTCTTTAATGTCTGGATTAATAGAACACACCTGAATTCTCAAACCATTTTTTTTCCTTTCAAACTTGCAACCTTACTTTTTAGTTGAAGAATATAAAGAAAATATGGCTTCACAGAAAAGGAATGTTTACAAAAATATGGTTACAAAAGAAAGGAGTATACAAATAGCACTTTCAGATAACCAATGTTATTCTTTGGGGATTGTAAACCAAAATTCAACAAATGGTGATTTCTTAAAGCCTTTCAATATGTAATCTGCAACCATACAATGAACTTTTTATATGCAGTCGCATTTAAATCCATTGATATATTTAGGCATTTGGTTGGGTCCTTTACACATGCATGATTTTAGGCATAAAGTTTCAACTGGAAAATATTGGTTCACAGAGTGTTTCACATCATCCAAATAAGATATAATTCATTATATGAGTTTATATGGCTAAAAGGCTTCAATGTGACTTGGCAGATCATTTCAGAGGTTATACTTATGCATATTTCAGCAGGAACCCAGACTGCCAAAATATTGCTTCAAATAGAGGAGTTCCTGAGGGCTCTGGAGACATCCAGATGCTGTAGGCAGGACAGAAGCTCAGGAGTTTGGCACCGTGCCAGTGGGCGATACTTTGGAATTTATGCTCCCCACTGTGTTAGAATTGAACTCAGTTGTGCTTTCCATACACATGACTCTGCTGACCCTCTATTTGAACCTATAGTTAGTACTAGAGTTGATAGTTGTAAGTCCAAGAGACTTAAATCTTGGAGTTGTCCATGTGCCAGTTGGGCTCTAAATATCGATAGACTTGCAACACCTACTTTCCAGCTCATTGGAATCACCCAGGACAACTAACAAGGAGATAATGACTGACAACAACCACCTGAAGGAACAGAGAGAGTATGCAACTGCAAGCAAGAAAGTCCCATCCATTTGCCACATGGGACCTAAGCCACTTCTCAATTGGAGATAGAGTGGACATCACCATCACACAATCCTCAGGATTGGGTAATGGATGATGGACTGGAGTAGAGTTACAGTTTTTCTACTGTAGACTTGTGATCCTAGCAATGGAAGAACTTTTATCATGAATGTGGAGGCAGTGTCCAGTGGATATTCTGTGGGGAGGGAGAGGGAAAAACAAGTGTAATTTGGGGGCATTTTGGAGACTTTGGAATTATCATGAATGACAGTTCAATGACACATATAGGCCATTGTATATCATGTAATAACTTGCAAATATGTGCAGGAGAGAGTGTAAACTACAATGCAAACTGTAATCATAGCCTAGTGGCAATGCTTCAAGATGTGTTCATCAATTGTGACAAATGTACCACACTAATGAAGGATGTTGCTGATGTGGGAAAGAAAATATGGGAGGGCTAGGGAGTGGGGCATATGGGAATCCCATATATTTTTGGTGTAACATTTTAATAATCTAAGTTTCTTTAAAAAATTCAAAATAAAATAGTATATTAAAAATAATAACAAAATAATCCAAATTTATTTATATCACAAACAATCCTATCAAAGAAGACTTTAATTTTTGTGAAACTTTAATTCTGATGTGGAAGTCACTAGTTCTCTAAAATAATTGTTCATATGAAATTCATTTCTTTTACATTAGTAAATATTTTTTAGGATTGTATACTATTATTTTTTTCTTTTCTTTTTCTTTATTAGAGAAGTTTGTTTACAGAAAAATCATGCATAAAATACAGGATCCCCATATACCACTCTAATATTAATGTCATGTATTGGAATAGAACATTTGTTAAAATTGATGAGAGCACATTTTTGTAATTGTTATATTAACTATAGTCCATGGATTAACTTAGGGTTCCCTGTGTATGTAGTTCCATGGATTTCTTAAAATTTTTATTCAGTTACCATACATACAGTTGAACATTTCCTCTTTTAAACAAATTTAGATATATATTTCAGTGCTGGTAATTATTTTCACAATGTTGTGCTACTGTCACTACCATCCATTACCAAAGCATCCTCATCATTCCAGATAAGTACCTTGTACATTTTAAGCCTTAATGTCACTTTCCATACCTCATCACCTAATAACTTAAATACTAGATTCTGTCTCTATGAGTTTGCTTGTTCTAATTGTTCAAATCAATAAGACCAAACTATATTTGTCCTTTTGTATTTGGCTTATTTCATTCACCATGATGTCTTCCATGATTATCCCTGTTGTCATGTGAGCCAGGAGTTCATTGCTTCTTACAACTAAATAATATTCCATAGTATGTATATACCATAATTTGTTTACCCATTCATCAATTGACAGACAGTGGGGTTGCTTCAATCTATTGGAAATTATGAATACTGCTGCTATGAACATGAGGTTGGAAATATCTGTTCCAGCCCCTGCTTTCAATTATGTTGGGTATATAACAAGTAGTAGGATTGCCAGGTCTTATAGGAATTCTACGCTTATCTTTCTGAGGAACCGCACAGTTGTGTTCCACAGTGGGTGTACCATTTTACATACCCACCAGCAATGATTATTTATAGTTCTCCACATCCTCTCCAAAACTTATTATTTTCTGTTTTGTTTTGTCTTTTTAAACAACAGACACTCTAATGGATCTGAAATGGCATCTCATTGTGGATTTGATTTGTATTTACCTGATGGCATGTCATCATGTGCTTTCTGGCCATTTGTATAGTTTCTTTAGAGAGATGCCTTTTCATGACCTTTGTCCATTTTTGATTGGGTTTTTTTCTCTTTTTGTTGAGTAATAGGACCTCTTTATAGCTTCTGGATATTAATCTTTATCATATATGTGGCTTCCAAATATTTTTTCTCTTTGTGTAGTTTGTCATTTTATTTTCATGATGAAGTCCTTTAAGGCAGAAAAGTTTTTAATTTTGATGAGGTCTCATTTATTTATTTTTTTCTTTTGTTGCTTGCTCTTTAGTAAAAGTCAAAGAAACCATTGTCTGGAGATGCTTCCCTACATTTTCTTCTCTGAGGACTTTTGTAAAATTTTGGCTCTCATATTTAGGTTTTTGATCCATTTTTACTTGATATTCTTATAAAGTCTGTAAATCGAGATGCTGTTTTCCTGGCACCATTTGTTGAAGACACATTTCTATACCAATTGAGTGGTCTTTGTCTGCTTGTCAAAAATTAGTTGCCGTAAAAGTGAGCTTGGATTTCTAAGGTGTCAATTCAATTCCACTAGTCTATATGTCTGCCCTTGGGCCAGTACCATACTGTTTTTATTACTAGGGCTTTATAATAATTTTATTTATTATTATTTAATTAGAGAAGTTAGTGAACTTACAAAGCAATTATGCATAACATACAGGACTTCCATTCATCACCACACCACCAGCACCTTGCTTGTTGTGGAACACTTGTTACAAATGATGAAAGAACATCAACAAAACATTACTACTACTTATAGTTTATAGCTTATATTTGATGTATTTTTCCATAAACTACCCTACAATTAAAACCATGTCTTGTACATTTGTTATAGTTCATGAGAGAACATTCTCTTATTTGTACAGTTAACCACAGTTCACCATCCACCATGGGGTTCTCTGTGTTATGCAGTCCTGTGCTTTGAAAATCCAGCCAAAGTGGACACTCAGTGGCTCTGTTTCATCACAGAGGTGTCCTGGCATTTCTAGAATGCTTTCATCACTCCAAAAATGAAAAATCCCATACTCTATATACTCCCCTATTGTTAACCCTTGACATTGATATATTGCCTTCTTTGTCACTGATGCAAGTATATTAAAATATTACCATTAAATATAGTCCCTAAATTACATTATTTCCATTCTATAATGTATCACTGTATTCCTAACAACATGTAATACAGACGAACACATGTTCTACTTCATAAAGGATCATTCTTTTATATGTACTATTAACCACAATCCTTATCTACCACTGAGTTCACTATGTTATAGGGACCTAGTTTGCTTCTTTCTTTTAACTGACATTTATGTCCCTAGCCTACCCATTCAGCCACAATCACATTTATAAATTAGCAATGATAGTTATACACAGTATAACGTCCTACCGCCTACTCTATATATTTTTATACCTTTAAAGGAAAACTTATTAAATGTTCTACATATATTAAACATCAGCTCCCCCTTCACAACTCTCATTCTATTTCCTAGTAACCTATGCTCTAGATTTTTAACTCCATAAGTTTACTCATTGTATTTATTTCATATTAGTTGTACCATAGAATATTTCTTCTTTGGTGTCTGGTTTATTTCATTCAACATAATGTCCTCAAGGTTCATTCTGTTGTCATATACTTAATCAATTCATTTATTCTTTTTTTTTTTTTTTTTTTTTTTTTTTTTTTTTTTTTAGTTATTGAGCCAGGGATTGAATTTCAGGCCTTGTATGTGGGAAGCTGGCACTCAACCACTGAGCCACATAGGCTCCACTGATTTGGTATTTTCATTTGTTTGCTTGCTGTTTGTTATTTTTAATTGTTGTTTTTAGGAGGCACTGGGGGCCCCAGGGACCTCCCGTGTGGGAAGAAGGCATTAAACCACTTGAGCTACATCTGCTCTGCCATTCATTTATTCTTAAACCTGAATAGTATTGCATCATATGTGTATACCACATTTTTTTATCCATTCATTGGTTGATGGACATGGTTCCCGCCCCCCCCCATCTTTTAGCAACTGAATTATTTTGCTACCAAAGTTGGTGCACAAATATGAGTTTGCATCCTTGCTTTAGCAAGTCTGAATATATTCCTAATAGCAGGATTGCCAGATCATATGCCAGGTTTATATATAGCTTCCTAAGGAACTATCAAACTGTCTTCCACAAAGGCTAAAACATTGTACATTTCCACCAACAGTGAAGAAGTGTACATTTTCACCAAATTTCTCCAGCACTTGTAGTTTTCTGATTTTTAAAATAATGGCCATTCAACAAGGAGTGAAATATCTCATTGTAATTTTTTTACCAAATCAATTTTATTAATACATATTAATTTAAAAAATCCATCCAAAGTGTACAATCAATGGTATTCAATGTAATCATATATTTGTGGATTCATCACTTCAGTCATTCTTAGAGCTCTTATATTATTCCAATGATAATAAAAATAAACATACAACAAACAAAACTCACCTATCAATCTCTCTATGCTTCTCCTGCTGTAAATAGCTGCTGTTCTTTTTCCTTCTCTCTAGTATATTTGTATTTATGTATTTATGTAGTATATTTGGAAACAATCGTAGATGTGCAATATCACTCATACCCATGTTTTACATGAGGTTTTCCTATCTTATACAATCTAATGTTACAGTTTTTAGCTTTTCTTCTAGTAATATACATGTCCTTAGACTTTCCCTTTCAACTACTATCATATAATATCTCTTCTATTCATAAACACCATGATGTTCTCTCACCATTTCCATTCATTTCCGAAGATTTACAAAAAACCTTTTAGCTACTTCTGCACAGATTAACCATGAGCTTTCCATTCCCTAACTTCATTCTATTTTCCAGTGAGCTATATTCTAATTATTATTTCCATGATATTACATAATACATTTAATTCATAATAGCGCAGTCATACAGTATTTGTCCTTTTATTTCTGGCTTGCTTCACACAACATAATGTCCTCCAGGTTCATCCATGTTGTTATATGTTTCACAACTTCATTTCTTCTTACCACTGCATAATATTTCTTTGCATATATACTCCACAATTTATTTATTCATCCATCAGGTGATGGACAACTGGGTTGTTTTCAGCCTTTGGCTATCGTGAATAATGCTGCTGTGAACATTGGTGTGCAGATGTCTATTCAGGTAACTGCTCTTGGTTCTTCTGGGCATATATCTAGCAATGGTATTGCCAGGCCCCATGGCAAGTCTATGTTCAACTTTGTTAGGAATTGCCTAACAGTTTTCCACAGTGGCTGTACCATCCTACATTCCAACCAACAGTGAATAAGCATTCTTATCTCTCCACATCCTCTCCAACATCTAGAGTTTTCTAACGTTTTAATAGTGGCCAGTATAATACATGTGAAATGATATCTCATTGTAGTTTTGCTTTGCATTTCCCTAATCCCTAGTGATGTTGAACATTTTTCATGTGTTTCTTCACCATTTGTATTTCTTCTTTGCACAGTTGTCTTTTAAAGTCTTTTGCCCATTTCTTAATTGGATACATTGTCTTTTCATTGTTGAGCTGTATGATCTCCCTAAATATCAGGAATATTAAACCCTTATCAGATGTGATTGCCAAATATTTTCTCCCACTGAGTTAGTTGACTTTTCACCCCTTTTGACAAAGTCCTTTGAGGTGCAAAGTGTTGAATTTTGAGGAGGTCCTATTTATCTATTTTTTTTTTTTCTTTCCTTGCTCATGCTTTGGGCATAAGGTTTAAGAAACTACTGCCTACAACAAGATCTTGAAGATGTTTTCCTACATTTTCTTCTGGGAGTTTTATGTTTATTGTTTTTATATTTAAGTCCTTGATCCATTTTGAGTTAATTTTTGTATAAGGTGTGATATAGGGGTCCTCTTTTGTTCTTTTGGATATGGCTATACAGTTCCCCAGCACCATTTTTTGAAGAGACTCTTCTGGCCCAGCTAGGGGGAGATTAACAACCTTGTCAAAAATCGCTTGACGGTAAATGTGAGGGTCAATTTCTGAGTTCTCAATTCATTTCCATTGGTCAACCTATCTGTTCTAATGTGAGTACCATGCTGTTTTTACCACTGTAGGTAAGTAATATGCTTTAAAGTCAGGAAGGGAGAGCCCTCCAACTTCGTTCTTTTTTAAGACATTTTTTGGTATTCAGGGCCCCTTACCCTTCAAAATAAATTTGATTATTAGCTATTTCATTTCTGCAAAAAAGGCTGTTCCTGATCTCAATGGGAGAGTTTTCAGTATCTCACCATTGTGTACAATGCTAGCTGTAAGCTTTTCTTATATGCACTTTACCATATTGAGAAAGCTTTCTTCTATTCTTTTCTTTCAGAGTGTTTTTATCATGAAAGGGTGATGTATTTTGTCACATGCCTTTTCTGCATCAATCAAAAGGGTCATGTGATTTATTTTTCAATTTATCCATATAGTTTATTAGACTAATTGATTTTCTTGTGTTGAACATCCCTTACATACCTGGGATAAAATCCACTTGATCGTGGTGTATAATTCTTTTAATGTTCTTTTGGATTCTGTTTGCAAGTATTTTACTGAGGATTTTCACGTCTATATATATTAGAGATATTGGTCTGTAATTTTCTTTTTTCTTGTATCTTTATCTTGTTTTGGTTTTAGGGTGATGTTTCTTTCATAGAATGAGTTTGATAGCATTCTTTCCTGTTAGATTTTTTGAAAATCCTGAGCAAGATCGGTATTAGTTCATCTTTAAATGATTGGTAGAATTCACCTGTGAAGCCATCTGGTCCCAGGGTTTTCATTCTTTGGAGGTTTTTGATGACTGTTTCAATGTCTTCACTTGTGGTTGGTAACACATTATATTTAGGGTCAATGTAGATGGTTCCTGTGTTTCTAGGAATTTGCCTATTTTGTCTATGTTTTCTAATTTTTTGATATACAGTTGGTCATAGTATCCTCCTATGATCACTCTTATTTCTGTGGTTTCAGTGTTAATGCCCCCTTCTTTATTATTTTATTTACTTATGTCTTCTCTTTTTTATCCCTTGTCAAAAAAAATGATTTGTAATAAAACAGAACGACTGTATAGGGAACTCTAATGATAATGTGGGGTCATTTTGCTTTAACAATTATTATTTTGATCATTTATTTGTGATGAGGAATAATTTTTATTTTTAATTACATAGAAAAGTGACCTTCATAAGAAGTAAACTATGTTCTCCTTTAAATACAGAAGAGTTTACTATCCAAATAACTACAGTGTGACTCTCTAACTTCATGAACTTAAGCATATGTGCATCTGTGGTTGAGTCTTTGTGTAAATAAATGAAACACTAGCTGCAGAATAATTCACAAATCAATGTGGAAGAATCTTTGGAGATTTTTATGGCTCCAAATCATTCAAAAGAGCTTTCCTAATAATGAAACTATTATCTTAAAAGGAAATTTATATTTTACCATGGAGAAAGAATTTCACTACTGAATATTCTTTAAAGTAAACTCAGATGAATAGACTCTCCCAGACATTGTTAGAACATGACCATTAGAAAGGGTGTACCTTTCAGTACTGTCTTTACTATAAATTAATGATTGCAAAAATTAAAGGAATAAATTAGGTTAACACATTTCAAGTATATATTGAAAGGAATCAAAGAGAAACTTGATGAATTTCTCTTCCCACATGCAAGGTTCCAAGTTCATTTCCTGGCTTCAGTATCATTAAAAAACAAACAAGAAAAAAAAACAAAAACAGTCCCTTGTTACACCAATTTTTCCCTTTCCCTTCCCTCTGACCCTCAGATGGACAATGCCCTTACACCAATTTTGCAAGTTCTTTCATTGCTAGAATAATAATAAGTCTACTTTAGTCCATAGTTGTGTTACTCTGTTAAGTTTGTTTATTCTTCATTTTTGAGGAATTGTTTTGTTTGGAGTTGTAGATGCTCTCTGTTTTATGGGATGGGGGTTGTCATGTTTGCATTTTTCTTTGCTATATGGGCAGTCACTTCCACATTGTTTTTGAAAAAAAGTTCTTTTAGTTGAAAATTATATTACTAGGATTATTTTTTAAAGTATTTATTTTGTATATATTAAATATGGCAGTGAACTTTACAGATATATAAATTCTCAAATGTATTTACTGAATAGATAGGATAGGGAAATAAGTATAAACATAATTATATTTGTCATATAAGAAATAATTGGAACCAACTGATTAGAAAATTCTGTTAGCTTATATATCACAAACCTCCTTCAGAGAGAATCAGTCTTCATTATTTAGGGTGACTGAAGGTAGCTCATGTGATAAAATCTCTCTGTGTGTATGTATATGTATACATATTATACACTTCCTTTTACATTTTCCTTTTTTTCTCAACTATTTTACAGGGATCTAAATCCTGAATACTTCACTTTAAAATATAATAACATATATTAATAAATGTTATAATATAAGGAAAAACTTATAAAACATTATAATACATTATTGCAAGGATATATTGAGGCTACTATCTATCTGTTCACTCCTTATTTAAATTATAAAGGATTTTTCATTCCAATCATAGAATCTGATAAAGAATGGTTGCTTTGAAGATTTTTTCCTCCTCATAATTGAGACTAACTAAAGTAATTATCTTTATTCATTCTATTTTTCCTGATATTTTCATTATTTTATTCCATATAATGCACATAGTTTTAAATAATTTTGTGAAATATCATGGCTTACATACCTTACTTGTATTTATCCTGTTTCTAATTTGTAGGTGTTATTTATATTTTTTTCAACTGCCTGAATATGTATCCTTATATAGAAAATTTCAAGTAGCTTGCACTTATTTATTTATTCAATCTATAGGAGCAAACACATAACACACTTTATTTGCTAGTCATAAGAATCAAATATATATATTATTTGCATTAACTTATGCTTTAATGACCATATTAGCTATTCTCAGAATGCTCCTCATATTTGCCTCTAGTGTTTTCTGATTCTTTTTAAATCTCCCTTTCTGTACACTCCCTAAAGCTTCCCTATAATACTGAACTTTCCAGAATGAGCTATGCATTAATTAATTTTCATCTTTCTTTCACCCAACTCTCTCAATCCTCTTACTCTCTCCCATGCCATGTGATCCTTGCCTTGAAATTTGCCAGATATCATTTTCTTTTGATTATTCTAATTAAAAGAAATCAATTTTAAATGTTTACTAACATTTGACTTACTCAGACAAAAAGATAAAGGAAAAAAGGTCACACAATGGAACTGTAAGAACCAAGCACTTTAGTAAACACTGTGCCATAAGACTGTGGATAACACACTGAAGTCTCTCTTAACAAATAATAATATGAAACCTGAGAGTTTCAAAAGGCACTGCCAGTCATTTAGTCATTTATTGCTAGCTAGAACACAGCTCAACAACCCTTATTAAAGACAAAATAATCCAGACTACCTCCAATATATCCTTTATAGAGTACAGTGTATTATAAAATAGTTACCAAACATAAGACAAAGCAAGAAAATGTGAACTATTTTAATGAAGAAAATGTTAATTCAAGCAGATTTCAAGATGAACCCAAAGTTTGAGTTAACATCATAAAATAGCTTTAAACATATATTTAATATGCATTCATAGTAACTGACTCTAATAAAAATTAAGACTATCCATGTGATGGCTATAATAGCTGAATAGTAGTAAGATATACAGGCATATATCTATAAATATAAGCATATAAATACAAATGCTCAAAGTAGTACTACTAGAAAAAGAATACTTTTATATTCCAGAGATATGAAGGTAAGTATAAAATATCCATAGATACAGTTTTTAAGAAAATTAAAGTATTCCTTAACAGTAAAGTATTCAAAACATGTAAGACAAAATTTGACAAAATTAAAAGGAAGAACAGAATTTTAAAAATAATAATGCCATTGAATAACTGTCCATGATAAAGTTCTAATTAAAAAAAAAAAAATACAAAGAAGTCATGTTTCCTTTCTATTTCTCACTCCTGATATCCTATAAAAATTATTTTACTATTAGAGATGATATATTGTACTCCCAGTAATAAAAATTCAGCAAAAAAAGTCATAAAATTAGTTTTATAAAGTATTATTTCTTCACTTTTACTTACATTATTTGAAAGTACAGTTTATGACTATAACAACTGATTTTCATTCTGGGAAAAAATATTTGATCTTGGTGATTTTGTAAGGAGTAAGCAGAACCTATTGGAGTGGCATTGACATAGAAATCTCCATTGTTTCTAATGTTTCTTAAAGCCTGAGATCACCAATTGTGAAATAAATTGATGCGGCTTTTAAATCTTCAAATAAGCTTATGTCAGTATCACTGAGTTTTTGATGAAGAAAAGAATTATGCTTCCAAGAATTCATTGAATATATAATATTATTTTATAATTCCTTGGTCCATGCCATCAAATTCTCTCCCAATATTCCAGAGTATAAATAGTTTTTAATGTAAAAGGAGCTGCTTCTAAATCTACATAATAATTACTTCATTATTTTTAATTAGTGCAGTCAAAAGAAAGCAATTCACCTGCTTGTATATATAGGAAGTGAGCTTTGGCCATTAAATTAATTATAAAATATTTACCCATTTCAGCACTGATTTTTATGTTCTTCTGTCATGTTCCTTTTCATTTAATAAAAGCTAATACATGGGAAGCAGATGTGACTCAGGCAATTAGGCTCCCACCTACCACATGGGAAGTCCCTGATTTGGTTCCTGGTGCCTACTGAAGAAGAGACTGAGCTGGCAGGATGGGCAGGCTTGGCAAACTAACACAGCAAGAGACACAAGAAGAAAAAACATAATGAGAGAAACAACAAAGCAGGGTGCAGAGGTTCCTGAAGCCTCCTAAAGAAGACGAGCAAGGCAGTGGGCAGGTGTATCAAGTTGACACAGCAAGATGATGCAAAAAGAGACACAAGTAGAAAAAACATGGTGAGAGACACAACAGAATGGGGAACAGAGGTGGCTCAGGCAATTGGGCACCTCCCTCCCACATTGGATGTTCCAGGTTCAGTTCCTGGTGGCTCCTAAAGAAACAAGGAAGACAAACAGACACAGCAAGTGCAAAAACTGAGTTGGGGGAGAAATAAATAAAAACAAAATAAATCTTTTAAAAAAATAGAATTGGTTGCATAAACATTGTTGTGTCTGACTAAAACAATATATTTACTGTGCAGATGAATTAGATGACACGGCCAAAACTCAATGGAGAAATTCCACCACATTTTTCTTGAAATGCCTCAAAATTGCCCATCAGCTAGTGCACACTCCTAGAAAGAAGTTAGTTATGCTATACCAGCCAATGAAAATACATGGAAATTTATTTTAGAAATGTTTAATATAAAATAGATCAAAATGTATCATAAATATTTAATAATAAAATCAGAATTTCCTGAAAATACAGTGTGATAAAAATTATGTAAACACACAAGTATACATATAAATAAACATTATATGTATAGAGGAAAATAACTGGATGAAAATACATCTAAAGTTTAACAGCATTTATGAGAAATTTTCATCTCTTTGAATTTTATTATATTAAAATTTGTGTGTAATGAGCACTGTTCACTCCTTATTCTAGTGCCACACTTAAAATATAAAAATATTTCGTAGTGAAAAATGTGCTATTCCATCCTTGGTGGTTAATTTTCTGAACTTTCAGCAACAGATTAATTATTCCTGCAGAAATACCTTCTCTTTTATCCCATCATCAATTGGAGTATCACAAAAGAATACCAAAAAATGATCTTCAACATGATGTGGCTTCTAAGAGATACAGAACTCTCTGGCACAACCTTAACATGGATACATTAGTCCATGGAACATGCGAAGCAATTTTCCTTCTAAATTGGTCCCAGGAATGATGGAATTACCTTATCAGCTCTCGTAAATATTACAGGTGCCTTGGCATTGCCAGGGTGAATTGCAAGGAATTTTCTTCCTCTGTGTTCACTTTAGCTTTCTGGTATACATGTGAGACATAATTTCCTGGTGAACTTTCCATTTGACCAGGATCTGATCCAAAGTTTTAGGTTGATTTATTTTACCTCTGAACAAAACAAAAATGCATGCAGGAAAAATTAAACATAAATTATCTCAAAGGAAGCTGATACCAAATCACAGAAATTTCAGGCTCCTAAAATGATTTATGTACTTCATTTGTGAGAATAACTAAAGAATGATAAATTTCTACACAGATAATGGTGAATGGTGATAGAAAAAATATTGTTCTCAAAGTAAGACAGCTTTAGTTGATCTCAAAAGATGGGATATTTTTAGAAGAACAATATATATTATTTACTACTTACTTTACATTGCCAGGATTGTAGAAAGGCAAACAGAATTGATTAAATCAGCAAGTTATATATAATGAAAATATAATTTTGGAATAAATTTGATTTATATAATCACTTAAAAACATATTTCCTAAAATTTAAGAGTGATATGTGGTCTATGATGATATATCCCAGTAAAGTGGTCTAAACTTTTAATTTCTGATCTGGCATTTTTATTAAGTAAGATTGTATATAAAAGCAAAGTAATTGATGCATCAAATCTCTATCATTGCTTATTATATATCTAGCAGTTTATTTCTATTTTTCTGAAATTATATGTAAGTAGGATAATAGTGTTAAGACCATGATTTCTGGACTTAGCCAATCTTTTTAGAATCAGAGGGACAACTGTTAATGGCATGACTCTATTTTACATAATTTTCTGTGCTCTTTTCTTATCTAAAAAATGTGTACAATAGTAATACCTATGATAAACTGTTTTCATCTACATAAATGTGTTAATAAAGGGAATTATTTATAATAGTGTCAAGTTCATTCAAATTATGCAATATATATAGGTTTCTATTATATAATTCACAAATGATATATACATAATTGCAGTCAATGATTTTTCAGCCATATTTTGCAAACTACTTTTTTTAATTATCAATTGCTAGATTCACTATTTTTTTT
>JAQZBX010006332.1:38357-53604 GCA_029593785.1 Cabassous unicinctus | reverse complement strand
GGGGGAGAGAATGGGAATCTACAAGCGAACGGACGGACCGGGAGAGAGAGAAGGGAAAAGAGGGGGGAAAGCATGAAAAGAAGGAAGAGAAGGAGGGAGGGAAGGGAAAGCGAGCAGCGGGGAGAGGGGGAGAGAGGGGGCGGAGGGCGCGGGAGGAGGAGCGCGCTCGCTTTCCCCTCTCCCGGCGTGCGGGGCAGATGCTCCGGCTCCGCCGCCGCCGCCGCCGCTCCCGGCCGCGCAGCTCCCTCTCTGCCGCGGGAGGTGGCGAGGCGCGCGAAGGAGGGGCGCGCCAGGGCTGTGGGGAGGGGAGACTATTCCATCAGCAAAAGGAGGATTGGCTGCATCCAAAGCCAGTCCGGATGCAAACTAGGGCCCGGGCCTCGGTCGGGTGGGGTGCAGGGGAGCGCGGAGGCGGCGGAGGGAAGGGACGGGGAGGGGGGACGGGAGGCGTGGGGAGAGCTTGGAAGGGGGCCACCTTCTGCAGTTGTCACCGCGTCAACGCTGGGCAGCGGCCAGAGCACCCCTCCCCCGTTCCAGGCAACTTATTCCAACAGCCCCCTCTGACGAACCCCTGCAGTCCTCTCCACGCCTTGCCCGTCCAGAAGGGCACAAAGAAATCTCAGTCTCTCCATAAACTTTGAGCTTCCAGTTATGCCGCCCCCTCCCCTGGCTCCCACCCCCGCCCTTCCAGCTTCTTGGCAGGAAGGTTAGGCCACTGGCAGAGTCCTCGGCGAGAGCCAGCTGATCACAAATGCCAACTTTGTATCTTGGGGCGAGTTAAGTCTTCTCAACTGCCCAGACTCTCAGGAGACCATTTCCTTGCTCTCAAGGTTCTCTGGAGACTACCGCGGACACCGACCATCCCCCACTTAGCCCGCGCCGAGGGGTTGCTGAGCGGCGTCCAGAAAGTGCTCTTTCTTCATCTAGAGTTTCCATTTTAGATTGTTAAAATTTGCGAGTTTGGAGACAGGCAGATACTTTTTAATCAAATTTTTTAAAAAGGAGGACCGTTGGCTAGATGATTAGTGGGAAATGAACCATTTTAATAAGAATACTAACTCTGAGGAAGTCTGTGGAAGTTATGAAGTCGCACCCACCCCCAAGACCTTTAATTCTTTTAGTTCTTCTGCCACAGGGAAGCAGCAAACGACTAATAAAAGATTTGATCTTGCCATAATTTCCCAAGCAGGTAAGACCCAATAACTATTTCATGGTTCTTTAGCTTCTAAAGTTTTGTTTCATTCTTATTCAATTATTGTATGTGTAGTATGTCAGAAATGGCAAGCCAAAAGAAGAACAAATTTTGAGGTGATTTGCATAGTTATTATTTTGGCCAAGTTAAGCTGTGTGAGGTTAGCTTACTTTCTAATAGTTTCATATACACAGAGTATTAAAAATATTCTCCAGGGTGGGCTGGAAGGAGTTTCTATGCAAGTGACAGTGGAACTGGCTGCTTTATGTAATTAGTATTTATTAATAAACCCCACTGTCCTTAACATATCTCCTCAAATACTGCTGACTTCCCCCCCAAGATGTGAAATCATCCATTCTGATGTGAACTTGTGTCCCCCGTTGTTTGGTTGACTAGCATTAGTGTGAGCCCCACCAAATTCGATACTCTAAAAGGGTCTGGGGGTCAGCACAGAGCCTGGGCTGATTGAGCATAATGCAGGCTGCTCAGTGTGCCAGAGACACTGTAATCAGTGTCATTTATAACCCCATCAGGACATCTTCTGGAAGGTGTAACTTGCCTTGTGAAAGGTATGGCTGAGAGAATCTTAATACAGAACTGAAGACCAATTGTGAATTTTATTACATTACCATTAGTACTATTACCATACAAGGCTGTAAGAATACATAGTCGTTTGCAATGGAAAATGCACTAAATGACAAAGTCCCTACCCTGAAGAACCAACAAATTAAAGCTTTTAAGTACCATGAAAAGAAGGGTTATTTGTGTTTGTGTTGTTGAATGCAGAGAACTACAGACTTTTCCCTCCTACATCTTCAATTCATTACGGTTAAATTGGTGTGCTTAGACTTTGATGTATTGTGTACTATGGTTTTTAAAGATCTTTTTACAGAACTGACTTTTTATATCACCCAAAAGGAATGCCCATTGGAATTAAAATATCTTAACAGTTTTCTACTTATCTCTCTTTCTATATATTCAGTTTAAAAGCAAAAAGAAGCAAAAGTCAGGAAACTCAAGGCAAGATTGATGATAAAAATAACCAAACTACATTATTAGAAATAGTTATTAGTTTATATAAATTTGTAAATACACATATATATTAATCATAATCCTTATGAATGAATTAAACTAAGGAGTACTTTTACACTTTGTGTTTTCTCATCATTTTTAATGAGAATGTTAATGATATTTAAGGTTCAGTTTTTCTTTTTCCAGTTTAACCCACTAAGGTTATAAAATAAAAAACCCAGCAAGAGCCTATAAGCAATTATCTCTGTCCAAATGGAAATAGCAGCCCCAAACCACAGCTACACGACCATCAAACAATGATTATGAAAACCACAATTGAGAAAAGCATCAGGGAATGATATTGCAAAACCACAGCAACAAATGTGTCTGTGATATTGAAAACCACAATTCACAGTGAATACCCTGTGTATAGCAAATTACTATTTAACCATAAATGTGAAAATGTATAAGTAACAGCACAAAATAATTTCTCATTTACTTAAAAATGAATTATTCATATTCTAGACTCACCAATTTAACATCTACATTATGGTTTGTTTAGAAAGTTTCTGCTTTCAAGGTAAATCATTTTAAATTACATATAAAGTGTAAGTTTAAAAGCAGAAAAAATTCAACTTTTAACGTTTTCTCAAATGCTAAAAGAATTGAGCTGAGATCGAGCTGAAATAAAGAAACATCTGCCTCTGTCTAGCTTTCTTTATAAAGTTCTTTCAGAGTGAGAAAAAAGATTTGAGTGGAAATTTTTATGGAGATAAGCTTGAAATATTCTATTACAATTTAAATGAAAATATAATTGTAGATATTCTTAAATGATCATTTTAGCTAGAAAACATATCTAATAATAAAATGAGATGCCAGTACCAAAACTACCTCAATATGCACAATCAGGTATTTATTAACAAATGCATAAAACAATAACTGCAAATTTGTAGCGTTTCTAGATTTAGCAAGCCAAAATACCGGACGCCCAGTTAAATTTGAATTGCAGATAAAACCAAATAATTTTTAGTATAAGTAAGTCCCTTGCAATATTTGGGACATTTTATGAAATTTACATTTAACTGGGCATCCTGTATTATTCTGAGAACCCCACAATAACTTTAGCATTTTAACATTTTCAGTAATTTATGATTGTTTATAATATTTTTATAGAAAAGGCAGAGAAATCAATAAATGCTTCCTACCAACATAGCTATATTTAATTATTGAACATCATATTATTTAGGGAAGGCAAAGTAGAAGGAATAAATTTCTATACAAAACTTCTTACTTTATTTGGCATGGCTATAGTACAGGAATTCACTCTCAGTGTAAATGGATTGTATTCATGTATGTCTTACTGTTGGAGTTGTTTTGAAAATGTGTCTTTTCCTCCAAGGGATCAACAAATTGATAACAGAACGTCCCAGTTCACATCTTATTAGGCAGCAAGCTGCCTTCTTTATTATGGGAGCAAACAGTATCCAAAAGCTTCAGAAAGACTTAATTTTTGCCCTTGTACCTTTACCAGAGTTAAATACAGTTTATCTCCTTTGAATTAAGATTGTGAAACTGAACTGAACAAGAATGCAGTATGAAAATAGTATTTAGTATTTGTGTATCTTTATAATTTCAGCAGTTTTTGAAAAATCAACAAATTCATCTAAATGACATTCCTACATTATAATTATGAAAGGGAAGGTCTGTTTACTTGCAATGGATCCAAATGCTCTGAAAACGTTCATTCATTCTAAATCAGGGGGTTTAACTTGTGCTTCATATAGACTGCCGACCTCTTGAAAGAAGTTTGTATATAAAAGTAATTTTCAAAGGAGTGGTTCTATTGAATTCATCAGATTTTCACAATTATCTGCAAAATAAAAACCTTGTGAACCAATATGGGTTAATAATCACGATGCTCTTTATGTGTAAATTTTTATGATATGCTGAAAACCAAAATCTAGATGATTTGAGGCTTACTCTTTATGGTCATCCTTTATGTCAAGTTATTACTCTAATAGAAGACAATCATAGGATGGACTTTCTTAAGAAACAACACATTTCTTTGTTGCTAAGTCTGTATAATGCATAACTCACCTCCAAGTGTAAAAGAAATATTAAAGGAGTAGCCCCCCAATTTTAGTAGACATCTGTTGATTTTGTCTGCCTAGCATCCATTCTCCCTTCTTCTGATAATTATGCTAAGGCATTTTTTGAAGAACTCTTCTTCCTCAACCCTATTTGGTCATGTGATGCACATGTGGCCTTCTCCAGCTCCTGACCAATCAGAATGTTTCATGTGCCATTCTACAGTGATTGGCTCAATGGCCCAAAGTGTTCCTGTGAGTCAACTCTTGAACTTTTTCATTAAACCACTGAGGAAAATGTGCTGTTTTTCTGTTGGGGTTCCTACATTTGGAGAAGGTACCCTGGAAATGCTGGTCACCATCATTGTGGGAAGAATATGTAAGAATGATACCAACAGAGGACTTATTTTTGGTGTCATAGTTTGAGCCTTTGGATTCACCTATATAGGACTTTTCAGATATGTGAGCCAATAAATTCCTCTCCTTGCTTAATCCAACTTGAGTTGCTTTTCTATTATTTGCAATTAAAAAGAATCCTGACTAATATAAATGTGCTCCTGGAAAAAAAAAATCACATGTAGCAGATGCTACTGGGTCCTTGCTCTATATCTCCTTGGCCACCTGGTACTTTGCAGCTGCAAGGAGGTCCCAGGACTCTGACAGCTTCCCATGCCAAGGACCTACATCTCTCTTCTTTTCAGCCTGAGAGCTTTCTCCCACACTATAGGAACTTACAAACTGTTCTCAGGCACAGCCCAAAGATGTGGGAGTTTGGGACTATTGGGGAAATTCCCAAAAGGCTGCATGAGTCAGTGGATAAATGCCCTGGTCCCCCATTCTCCCAGGGTGGGGGCAATTCTGAAATACTTTGCACTGGTTTTCCCAGAGGGTCCCAGTAAGATTGATCCCCCAGTTGCCCAAACTGATGATGTGCTCAATACGTAATGGCTTTTCTTAACTGGCTTTTCTCTCTTTTCTATCTCACTTCCCCTTCTTTCTCACTTTGTTTCCTGGCATCACTTCCCTATAAATTCCCTCCACACAAAACCTTGTCCCAAGGTCTGATTTGGTGGTACCACAAACCAAGACACTACCAGTATTCTAATATTACTTTTCTTTGGATCCATCAACATCATCCATGTGTCTACATGGAAGTTAGGGTTTTGGTCATTTCTGTTATACTTGATCTTCATCTGTTTGACCAGGTTAACCCCTATGCATCTTTGTAGTCTTAGATTAGATGTCATTTTTTAACAGAAAGATATCACTAACCCCCAAGTCTGAGTGAGATACCTCTTCTCAGTTACTTCCATAGCACCTTTTTTTTTTTTTCTGGCATAATATTGCATGTTGTATTGTATTGCATTTGGCAGTTTACTTCCATAAATCTCATCCTCGCCAGCACCCTCCCAACCCCGTTGCACCTAACTAAATAGTAAGGTTTGTGAGGGCAAGAAACATATCTGTCTTTTTCAGAATTATATCCCCAGCTAGAAGGTCCTAATGTAATTACTGAG
Source organism: Cabassous unicinctus (assembly GCA_029593785.1). Lineage (NCBI taxonomy): Eukaryota > Metazoa > Chordata > Mammalia > Cingulata > Chlamyphoridae > Cabassous > Cabassous unicinctus. Next base: position 47,797 of record JAQZBX010006332.1, on the reverse strand, counting down.
TTAAAGAAAAAGGAAGTTCAGAATTTGTGTGCCTCATCTGGGGACTTCTACCACTCTCAGTCCTCATCCCCAGAGTCACAGGTCCAGGACATGGCAGCCATGTTTGTACAACATGACTTCACACTCCTGAGGGGGGGATGAGTGGACCAAGGGGAGTCCTGACCAAAACTAGACCAATCAATCCTTCCCTTAGGAATCTAGACTAAGTAACAAGCGTCTCATTCCTTATGTAGCTGACCTCTTGAATGAAGGAAATATAAAACCTCAGGAGTTACGGCATGGGTGTTACCATGTGAATAGAGTAACAGAGAGAGTTCATCACGAGCAAAAAAAATAAATAAAACAAATGTCCTGAGAGAAGCAGAGATGGGAACCTGAGATGGCATCCTGCTGAGATGGTATCCTGTTTGTCCAGCCTCGTCATGGGCTGCGGAGACACTTCTACCATGGGGGGTCACTGAGATACTGATGTCTCCTTAAAATAAAGTCCTCCCCACTTTTCCTTCTTGTAATGTTTTTGGCCTAAATTAGTACTAGTTGATTCCTATTTCATTCAAGCCAAAAAGACCAAACTAAGATGAAAATTAACTATCTCTGACTTCAGTATGTATGGCTGAATTTTTGAATATTTAGAAATATCAATCTAGCCACATTTTCTACTTTCCTACAGAAAAGTTTTTTTAAAAGCATTCTTAGGAATGCAAAATAGACATAATATGAGTCAGAATATTATCAATTGTTGACTTTGGACATTTACTTCCATCATAAGTCAGTTCTGGGAAAAACTTAGTATTTTCAAAGTCAGAGTTCCACAAGGGCATGATGATCAATTGACATGCACATGCACAACCCTCAGATCACGAAGATGTTGGCCCCAGATGTTTGATTTTACATTCAACTTTACTTTGCCACATTTGAATAACCATCTAACAGATTACCTTGTCCATAAATTTTATGAATGCTGTTATAATTTGCATGAATAATGTTTACTCTTCTGTAGTGAATTTTATTTTCTAAACTATAACTTTTACCATAAATTCTTAAATGCAAAACAAGAAATAACACTTTTCTGAGAACACTTGCTATGGTAAAGACATAATCAAATCACTTATCCTTGTCTCTCTCTATTTGCCAAAGTATATTCAAATAAGGCATTAGGAATGAAATTTAGGGTGAACTGAAGATGTAGGATTATGAATAACCATGCCAGGGCATACTGATAGTAGAATCAACTAAAAGAAGCTGAAAAAAAAAATTATATCACATTAACACTTATCTTGTAATGAAAATTACACAATATGACTGATAAATATTCCTTTTAAAAAACAAATTTATTTTAATTAAGCATATAGATGTACATAGATTTAAAAGTCAAATAGACTTCCAAGGCCCATAATAAAAATTAGCAGTCCCTTATCCCACTTCATGTCCCAATGACAATTCCTACTCCCAAAGGTAAAATCATTGTCAATTCTTTTTAGCTGATTCTTTGGATATTTACCCCAGATTTCTAAATAACTTGCTTTCCTACTTTTGTAAAGTTTATTAGCTTAGATATTATTTGATTATATTGACTCTCTAGTATGAAAATTTGAAGATTTAACAGTCTTACACCTCCCCTTAGCAGCACATACTTTATCCAAATTTTTGTTAAGTCAAAAGTTGGTATTTATATTTTTATTAGCAGTTAATCCATATAGCATATGATGAGTACCTTTCCTTTAGATTCACCTCTTGGTATTTCCTGGAGTTAATCACCACTTTCTTTGTCATTTTCTCAGGTTTCTATGCACTATCACTATTTCACACCATTCTAATACATTCAAGCAATGTCATCACATTTTAGTACATTCAAAGACATCAAATAAGCCAACAGTTTATATTTTTCCCCTTGAAGGTGTCCTCTTGGGAGTCTTCCCTCCTTCTGCTCTACTCCTGACTAATTGCTCTCTGTGAATGCAGTTTCCTTTTCATCATCATTCTGGGAAGTCCCTTGATTTTGTCTTCTATTGGATTCCAGATTTTCATAATACCTTATTCCTCTCCCATGTTTTACAATCCTCTCCCCAATGTTTTTTAAAAGTAAATTCTCATGTAGCTTCCTGAGAAAATGCATGTACAAGGTCAAGTTTTTGAGACTCTGGCAAGACTGCAAAATGACTTCATTCCATTCTCATATGTGATTGGTAGTTTGGGAGGATGTAGAATTCTAGACGGGAAATTATTTCCCCTCAATTTTTAACACAGTGTTTCATTGATTCTAGCTTCCAGTGTTGTTTTGAGAAGTTTGATGCCATTCTGAATCCTTAAGGGTACCTTTACTTCTTATACAGACTTTGCACAAATCCTTTTGTTTCCAATTCTGCCTGCATCCCACTTTCAGGGGTACATGGTGTCTTCAATATCTGCTTCTTAAATGTGTCAGATATGCAACATAGTACTATTGTTGTGTGTGCAGAGTACCTGGGTTCAAATCTTGGCTCTGCCACCTCTTAGCTATGTAATCTTATACCTGTTATTAAACGTTTCTGTGCTTCAGTTTACTGATATTGAAAAGGGAGCTGATGCTATCTACTGAAGAGGATTGTCAGATTAAATGAGTTAATATATGTAAAGTGCTTGGCATGTAGAAAGTACTATACAACTACTAGCTAAGAAATTCCTCAAATTCTTCTCCCCTTCTTTCCTACTAACAGAACCCTGATCTGGTTCAAGATGCTCATTTAAAAATACCCATTTTCTGAGATTAACTTTTAGCTAGGTTTGGCCATGAGCTGCAGTTCAGACCAATAAAATGCAAGCAGGAATCTCCTGGATGAGATTAAAATGCTCTTGTTCAAAAGGTTAGATTCATCTCAAATGCACCTTTTCTTTTTGGCATCAGATCTGCCTTCTTGGACCTCCCTTTTCTTTGTATCTGCAATGGGACATGATGCTTGAATGTAGAACAGCCATTTTGAAATCATGAAAACAGTGGATTATAGTTGAAAAGTAGAAGAGGGGTTCTGATAACCTCCTTTAGCAGTATAACAGCTCTGAAAGGACTCTGGAATTCTCACTAGGTTAGGGGGCAGGGAACACCTGGTTTGTTAAACCACTGTAAATGGGTTTCTGTTGCATATAACAAAGGCGATCCTATCTGCTTCCCAAAGGACCTTCAAGGTGGAGTGGAGCTTGACTTTCAAAATCTTGGCTTTTGGGTTGCTATTTTCTTATTCTGCCTTACACATTAATAGATGCCCATTTTCATATTTTGGAAATTGTTTGAATCAGTTGTCTACAGATAATTTGGACGGCCTCTTTCCATCCTCTCTACCTTTAAGGTTTTTCCTGTTCTGTCATCGCACTTGCTTCTCAGGAGGAAAGGGAAACAAATGTTCAGGCTTGGTCTGTCCTCTGACCAGTAATGCCCATCCCAGGGCCTGGTAACTTTAATGCTTCCAGGGACCACCCAGGTAATGCAAAAAAAAAAATGAAGTCATCCAGGTTTAGGTATAGGCATTGGTGAGGGCTAAGGACACCTGGAGAACACAAATCCCTATTAAAGGCTCTTTTAAATACAATTAGCATAAATACTCTACTAGTCACAGAGCAACCTGTAGGCATAATCTGACTTTAGACTGCAAGTTTGCAAATTCTAACACTAATTTTAAAACATACATATATATAGAGAGAGAGAGAGCTATATACGGTATGATTCCAACTAAATGACATTCTGGAAAAGACAAAACTGTAGAGACAGCAAAAAGATCAGTGGTTGCCAGTGTTGGGAGGTGAGGGGGGCATGGATAAATTAGTGTGACAAAGGGTATTTAGGGGCAGTGAAAACTATTCTGTAGGGTGATATAAGGGTGGATACCTGACATTATGCAACTGTTAAAACCCACAGAACTGTACAACACAAAGAGCTAACCCTAACGTAAAGTAACGTAAATTATGGACTTCAGTTAATAATGCATTGATATTGGTTAACTAATTTTAATAAAATATACCACACTAATAATAGGAGAAACTGTGTAAGGGGTATATGGGAACTCTGTACTTTCTGCACAAGTTTTCCATAAACCTAAAACTGCTCTAAAAAGTCTATTAAAAAACAAACATAATACTGACATGAAAGTATTCCCGTACTTAGTGAACTGCAACATGTGTTCTTATAAAAACACCAACATCAATAAACAACAAAGCAATACAAAATAAGACTTTTAAAATTATTTAAAAGCACATGTGGCTCAAATATTTCCACTTGTTTTCCACTAAATAGTTGTTTGCCCCTCTGGTTTCTGGCTGATATGAAATATAATGCACAAACTCTAATATTATACTCAACAGGCAAAACAAGCAAAACTCTGTGGGAGCGGGTGCTATGGTATTGGAAGAAGACTGACTCTAGGACAAAATGTAAGATAGTCAAAAGTTGAATTTCACACCCTCATGCCTCCTCAACTTCTTTATTCTCCTTGTCTTAATACATTGAAGGAGTTGTGTTATAATAACAGCTCTGAGGACCGTAAAATACTTAAAAACCTACTGATACCCAGTCCCCGCACCTAAACCACCCCATGTATCCTGCCTTCTTATAAAACTAAGCATGGCTGGAACTATGCAGAGACCAAGCCTGTTAGAGATGGTGAATTGCAGTGGAAATGAAGGATAGCTGTGATTGTTCTGTTTTTTTGGTCAGCAATTTGGTCCAACAAACTTAAACCTGTAAAAGATAAAAGTTTTGCCATGGAGGAAATGGAGGCACAGAACAGTAAAGTGTACTTATCAAGTTCACACAGTGACTAGAGAATCTGGAATTCTAAACATGCACTGCTGGATTGCAAACTCGATTGAGTTTCTCTTATGCCATTCAGGCTCTCCTAATAGGGCACTTTTAAGAGTCCTGGGCTCTTAAACAAATGGACAGTGGACTCAGTTAATAATCAGGAAAGAGGATTATAGTTTTGATTCATCCAACTGGGGAATTTTGTTGATGACTTAGCCTCTATGTTCACATTGGTGATCATAACTTTTTTTCAGGTTCTAAGTTTTATGACTATAATTCTGGATGGTAATTTTAAATACTGGATCTTAGACTATGAATTTCTAAATAGTAGAAACTTTGCCTCAATATTTGCTTTGAGCAATAGTAGTAGTGCTTACCTACCTACACAGACCTTAAAGTGTTCTTGATAATGTTGACAATTTGCCAAATATTAAAATGCATTTTCCTTATTATCCTTTTTACTTTAATATGGTGAGGAATTATATACAGGAAAGACCCAAATAATTGTGTCTTTGGAAGAAGTCCCATTGAGAATTCCCAATCCAGATGTCCGGATAAAGAGAACATGACCTTGTATCATGTTCTTGGCAGTTGTAGGAAATATGGCCTGAGTTTAATCCAGTACAGAGTATTGCTTAGGATTTTCATAATATAGATGCTTATTAGAATGTTTGGCAGAATTAGGTTTTGAAATATTAAAAATCAGTAAGGAAATTTAGTTCATGACTTCAGACTAGGTGTTCATGTCTAAGACTATAAAATCTCATTTAAATATTCCCTTGGTAATATAATAAGATTTGAATTTCTAAGGGCCAAAATAAATATAACCAATAATAGTTTTGGTTTAGCTATATTCCAAAACCAGTTTTTCACTTATTTAACTTTTAATCCCCTTTTTCTGTGAAAATCTACTCTGACAACTTGCCACACCACATTCTGTTTCCCTATTTCCCCAGACTGGTAGGAAATTGTCAGCTGTTCATGAATGGAACAGGAAAATACTCCCCACCGATCATCTTCTTTAGTCAAAACTTAACCTCATCAATATGAATTACTTAGATGAGAATATCAGAAAATGCTGAGAAGTTTCCTATTTTTTAACGATGAGGTAAAACTTCCCTTTCCAACGATATATAACAAAATCCAGATATTTAAGTTAACAGCCTAACATTTGAATTCTCATTTTCTCTTATCAATCAGCAAATTTATATTGTGTATTGCTATGCATCTGCCCATTCTTCTCAGAACTAGCTTTGCTCCTTGGAAAACGAGTCAAGAAAATGAGCCTGGTCACAATCTAATTTTTCTTACCACATTGGCTGAAATGCTACAATATAGATATTTCTTTAAATTAAAAGCAAATAAATTTGAGAGGGCCACACATTTATAATAGTAATTATTTCAATGATATTTTTTACATTTTAATGACTAGATGAATTGAAATCACTGAAAGGAGTGGAGAATAAAAAAAAAGGAGGGAATTAATTTTGGATTTTGAACATTAAGGAGAAGGCAGTGCTGCTTGCATACACAGTTGGATTTGGGTCTATAATCCACTCATTCCTTTATTCACTCATTCATTCAATCAAGCACACCTCCTGAGTATTTGTAATGCTGGCATTACAAAGAGAAGTTGCAGCTAGAAACAAGATGACAGAAGTTAAAAACTGTGTTCTGGGGAAAGGAGGTGATCAAAAGGTGAGAGGAACAGAAAACTGAGCAAAATGGAGACATGTTAAATTTTAACTATTCAGATATTTGGCTTCAGGCCAACCCTGCTTTCCTTCATGAGGATACCTTAGTTAGAGTAAATAAAGGTAAGTATATAAAGCAAAACAAAATAAACAAACCTGTATATTTGCACCTTTTACCTGAACTATTAGTTCAGCATGTGAGCTCAATAAAACAATCTGATTGCAAGAATAGTGCATTTGGCAGTATCTGTTGCCTAAACATGTATTAATTTTTCTTTAACAGTGCTACAGGTTTATGGCTCACCACATAGTAAATAAAATCAAAGGTTCACACTACTCAAGTTAATAACAATACAAAATGTCAATAAACACTGAAAATGATGAAGATATTGATTTTAATTAAATGAATGCCTCAATGATTTTACCTGAATCTCATTCTTTTCATATTTGCTTAAATCTTATTTAACTATGTGAAGTGATTCTGCAATAGAGGACTTTAAAAGACACCATAGAACACCAAAGTGGATATCACCCCACACAGAGGGGCTCCTGAGGGCTCTGGAGACACCCAGGTCCTATATAAGGGGGGATAGCTCCAGAGATTGATTCCTTATCAGTGGGCTCTGCTTTGGAATCTGTGCTCCTGACAGTGACAGAGTTGGACTCAAATAAGTCCTACCTGCACATGGTCCATCAGTCCCTTCTATTCAAACCTATATGTGATCCTGGAGTTCGTAGGTGTACTTCCAGAGACTGGAGCCTCTGGACTGCCCATGTTCCAGATGTGCCTGGAATCTCGGTGGAGCTGCAACTCCTACTCTACAGCTCAATGGACTCACCCAAGTCACCTGGTGAGGAGACGATGATGGACAACGGCCATCCCAGGGAATGGAGAGAGCGAGGCTACAGCTTAAGGCAGGATAATCCCATCCACCGTATCCATGGGATATAAGCCCCCTCTCACTTGGAGGTGGAGTGGACATCACCATCCCAAACTCCTCAGGATTGGGGGAAGAGCTATGGACTAGAGTGGACTTAATGGTATTCTGTTGTAGACATATTGTGATTCAAGCAATGGAAGAAATTACAACAGTGAGGGTGAGCCAGTGGCCACTGGACACTTCTGGGGCAGGGAAGGGAAAAGCAGTTGTAATACAGGTGCTTATTCAGGACTTGGGAATTATCCTGAGTGACATTACAACGACAGATTTAGGCCATTTTACATTAGCATATAACATGCAGAACTGTGTGGGAGAGAGTGTGGTCTACAATGTGAGCTATGGTCCATGCTTAGTGGCAAAGCCCCAGGATGTGTATATCCATTGCAGGTGATGTGCCACACTTATGAAAAATGTTTATGTGGGATGTTAAGGGAGGTGTGGGAGTTGGGGAACATGGAAATCCCTGTAATTTTTGTGTAACATATATGTAATCTAAGCATCTTTTAAAATATATATATATATAAAATAAATAAATAAAGTTCACTGAAGGCAGAAAGACATAAAAAAAAAAAAAGACACCATAGTTTTTAAATAGGTGTAACACAGAAAGAACCTTCCCTTAACCCAATCTTTTATTTTAATTTATTATTATTATTTTTAAAGATTTATTTTTTATTTTATTTATCCCCCCCTTGCCGCTTGTGCTGCTGTGTCCATTCGCTGCGTGTCTTCTCTGTGTCTGCTTATCTCCCCCTTGCTGTGAGGTCTTGCTGCATCAGCCCACGGCGCCGCGCGAGCCGGCCTGCCCTCACAAGGAGGCCTCAGGATGCGAACCCGGGCCTCCCATATGGTAAACGGGGGCTCTATCCACTGAGCCATACCTGCTTCCCTAACCCAATCTTTTAAAGGTGAACTCTGCTCACCTTGTTTTCCTTGCTCTGTTAGAGCTAACCATTTATTACAATACACAGGAAACTGGGCATTTCTTGAACTCAGGTCAACAGAAAGCTGCTGAAAGTTCTCTTGAGAAAACTACAATATGAACAGTTTGCTATGTATTAACAGAGTAAAATTATGCCCAAAAGAGTAAGGAATGCATATTTGATTTCTTATATAAATACCTAAATCCTGTTCACTAAAAGACTTATAAGAGCCTTCAACCACTATGTAAATATGTAAATAAAAAAATACTGTAATGAAAATATTCTTCATTAATGGGTTACTGTGGATCTCTCTTCTAATACCATCTTCGAAACATCGTCTACTGTTGCCCAACAAAATGACTTCTGCCTGTTTGGTTTGTAACTCTGTGACTCTTGATATCAATAAGATAATAACAGCTAAGTTTGTCTTTTGCACCTACCAAGCTCTGATTTTATCAGTTGTGTTCACCAGGATGAAGAGGGAATGAAGGCAGGATTTTTCACGTGGAAAGAGTAATTTTATTTTATTAAGAATTAATAATTTATTTTAAGTGTATTTTATTAAGCTACTGAGATTTTTGGGATGGGTTTACACTCTAATATAGAAATTGTGACTTTGAAGTGGGGTACTGCTCCAACAAGTTCCTAAAATCCGAGGCAAATTCTAAAATAAAAAGTCTTAGGATAGGTGGCATCTGATTAGGAAACTGATACTTCAGGCTGGGAATATGGTAAAAACGTTTGGTAAAACTATTGCTGCTCTAACATAGAAGGAAGACTGCATGCCTACTAGTCATCTCTAGTTAGATTTTGGAATGTTTCAGAGCTTTAGTGTGTGGCTTGTTATTAGCTGCATGTCACAAAGTATTACAAAGAAAAAAATGAGCTCAGGGAAGAATTGGTCAGTTTGCAAGGAGAAATGAAAGAGAGAGTTCAGAAACTCAAGGTCTTTCAAGGTCGGAAAACCCAACTGCTTCTAAAGATTGAACTATGAAGAAATTGAATGGCAAAAGCAAAGGGAAAAACTGTCCAGTTAACTCCGCAAAGATTAGAGCAGGGGTGTGACTTGACCCCAGTTGTTCAGAAAACCCAACAGTGACCCCCCCCCCCC
>JAQZBX010006332.1:0-38257 GCA_029593785.1 Cabassous unicinctus | reverse complement strand
ACACCTTTGTTTTTAAATTCAAACACTAAAATCAATTCTTGTGCTCCCACAAGCAGGCAGCAGATTTTAAACGCTATGGAGTTTCCAAGGAGGATAGGCTTTACAAACGCATTCAGATTTGGCCAGGAATAATGACAAGAAAGAGATTCCCATAGAACATAGCCAAGGGCCATAAAGAAAAAATGACAAAGGAATTCCTCCCAGAGAGTGGAATCAGGGCCTAATTGAACAATCTCTTCCTTCCTTCCCACCCCCAGCCCGAGGTGTGGGACTTTAAGAGTATCTTCCTGGTGTTATTTCAGAATCACTCCAGAACACTGACTGCTGTCTATCTCCTGCTCTTCTCTTTTTCACTGGAGAATGTTTATCATATACAGACCTTTGGTGGCAAGGTGGGGTGCAGATTACTGTAGTTTATAGGTCACTTGATCATGAGGTGCATATTGACCCGATGGAGAGAACAGATCCTGGGTCCTGAGAAAGGTGCAGTGAATGGAGGAGCATGGGGCTGTTTCCTTTGAGGAAGAGCTGGGTATGAGCTTGTTTCACATGCGTAAGGAAGAATGAAGCAGATTTTTTGCCAACAGATGTGGACACTGGCTGAGTCCCTGCTATGTGTTCAATACACTGTTTTCTCTTCCTGGGAACATAAGACAATTGCATATCTTATTCTCTCTACAGTTAGGGAGAGGGACATATGACTTGTCTCTGGCCCACGGAATGTGAGCAGAAATGATGTAAAATAAAATATAAGGTAGGGTTCCAATTTTTTTTTTTTCAAATAGCCAAGTGGTAGTTCTTTTTTTTTTTTTTTTTTTTTTTTAATAATATAGTGTTATCTCCTCTATCCCCTCAATTTTTTTCCCCTATTAAATTCCCATTTGTACTGTTTCTATTTCTGGTGTGTCTATTTTTTTCATCCTTCTTTATTTAAAAATGTAAATTCTCATGTGGCTTTCATTTTCTCCTGGTTTTCCTCTTACTGAGTTTATTGTTTTATTTTGCTGATGCCTTTTATCTGCTTTTGGTGTTGGTGTTCCCCAGGATTTTGTCCTTGGCCCACATTTCTTCTCATTTTTTATGCTCCTCCTAGATGGTCTCATTTATTTTGATGACTTTAATTAATATCCTTTCAGAAAGGACTCTCAAATTATATTTTCTTGTCAGAGTTCACTCTGGAATGCCAATTTCCCTATTTATTTACGATATACTTTTCTCTATCCTACAAACACCTCAAACTCAATATATTCAAAATGGGAACTCATCATTCCTACTATCTCTCCCCACCACCAGCCTAAACCTGCTTTTCTTTTTGCCTTTCTTATTTCAGTCAGTAGCAACCCAGGACACTTCATTGTCCAAACTCGGGAATTCAGATTCACAAATAAAGCCTTTTTCTACCTCCCTTTTCATAAACATCATGCTAACTGTAGCTAAGAAACATGTCTCAAACGCACATTCTACACCCATTCCTTAATTCAGAACTCGCGTCTTGCTTAGACCATGACAAAAGTCTCTATACTAGTTTCAATATCTGCTCTTTCACCCACTCATCCTTCAGATGTCTGCCAGACATATAATTTAAAACACAAATCTGATGATGTCACGTCCCTGATTTAAAACATGATATGTCTCTACAATACAAGATTCCTTAGCATTTTAAGGTTCTTTACCCTAATCCAATCTTAACTTTCTAAACTTTTCTTGCAAACAAACCCTGATAGGGCTGTTCTGGACGACTCACTTACATTCACACTTCTAAACATGTGCCTTCAATCCACTTTCCTTCTTTGTCTGCCTAATATGTGCACCTGTGCATACTTCATGACTTATCTAATGGCACATCTCCATAGTTTCCTTTTACTCTCCCAGGTAGAAGTCCTCTATTTTTGTTCCCATTCACTTTATATATACCTTCATAACATCTGTTGCAGAATATTATAGTTGCTTCTTTGCATGACTGCCTCTAGAGTTCTTTTCTTATTCATATTTGTATCTACAGCACCCAGCACTGTGAATGACATATACTAAGTGTTCAAAAATTGTTTCTCAACTTGAATTAAACCTGGAGGAAAATCCTTACTAATATTTGGCCTTTTTTTTTTTTCCCCTCTAACAGCATCCATTCCTTTTCCCCCTACCCAAATCGATTTCTTTGGGAAGAATTACCTCTCCATCACTGATTATAGTCTTAGTGGGGGAGTAATTCCAGCTTCTCTCCTACAACTTGAGATAATGGGTTAGGGATCTTCTCTAAGCTATTTGGAACAACCAGAGAAGTTCAAGCGAATGATACAAAGAACAGAATTAATTATACAATGACTGAAGAAATACTTGGAGGTCAGGCTTTTCATCATCATCAGTAGTAGCATCAGTGTTAGCAGTATATTTGAGTTAGGAATTGAACTTGATTGCTTCTTACATTTTAACCATGCAGAGCTTCCCATGTTGTTTATTGTCAAAAAATGAGGTACCTTGACCAACCTGTTTAAAATTATAACCCCTTGATAATCCCAACCACTCATACCCTATTCTATTTTTTTCTTTATTTACTCAATATTCATATCTTTTTACCATACTACATCATTTGTTATTAATTTATCCAGTCCAGAACTTTTGTTTACTGTTTGCATGGCATAGCTTTTACCATCCATTTACTTTCAATCTATCTGTGTCTTTATAAAGTGTATCACTCATAGACAACCCCTAGCTGGGTTTTACTTTCTATCCATTCTGACAATTTCTGCCTTTTTCTTTATTCTATTAATGTTTAATGCAATTATTGATGTGGATGGACTTAGGTCTACCATTTTATTATTAGTTTTATCTTTGTGTCCTCTGTTTTTTTGTTGTTACTCCCTTTCTGTTTCCTTTTGGATTATTAGAATATATATTCAGGAGGCAGTTTGGGGGCCATCTAAGGTGACTGACCTCCTTTGTTTGCACAAACAAAGTCTCTCTTTGAAACCTCAGAGTCTCAGAAATCGGTCTTTAGAGTGTGTCAGGGAGAAGTAACCCGCATTTGCTTAGTATCAATTTGGTGACGCAGCAGGGACTAACTGCAAAGGGGTCCCTAAAGGAGTCTGACTGCTTGAGGTTCTGAGGCCCCAGTGTGAGAGATAGGCACATTAGTTGAGCTTTCTGTGGCCGCTAGACCCCCTTGGTCTAAAATCTCAACAGTCGGGTTCTTCCTACCTTGCTGGAACTCCAGGTCCTAGAGGCACTTTAAAGCTTCAAAGAGAGAAACAGTTCCAGCCCTGAGCCCGGACATTGACTGAATGAGTGGATCACCAACGTAGAAGTGGATTGGGAAGTTGGTTTGGCAGTTCGAGTCCCTTAAACTGCTTCCAGAACAATTCCCTTTGCTCTGGCCTCTCCACCTTTTCTTGTTTTGTTGTTGCGTTTTTTGTGTTGTTTTTTTGTTTTTTTTTGGGGGGGGGGCGGGGGGTTACCATTTTGTTTGGGGTTCAAGTCCCTACCTTAAGTCTGTCTGTTAAGTATATTCCTGAAAAGTAATCCAGAATATAGGAAGTGTTAAGTACCTGTTTGTTAAATGAGGTGTGTTACTTAGGTATAGTAGTGGTCAGTGTCGGTCTAAACTGCTAAATTAACTTTTAACTGCATTTATACTGCTCAACTATTCCTAATTGATTACTGGTTAATGAAATTCTTTAAAATGGTTAATTCTAATTTTACTAGCTTTCTTAAATGTAGCCCTTTAGGCTGTATTTTGAAAGACTGGAAAATCTTAGCCATGAGCATATGAAAAAGCAGGAAATAGTTTTTTCCTGTAGCAAAGGTCAGCCTCAATATAACTTAGAATCAGGAAGAAAATGGCTCTTTTGAAAAGAATCCTGTATCTCAGTTTGGCCAGGATGCTTCTCTAAAATCAGCAGCTGAGCCGGCAAAGACTACTCCTCCGGAAAACACCTCCAGGATAAAAAGTTTAATTGTTCCAAGGTGTAATTGAAATCTAGGTGAAGTAGTGCAGAAACTGAGGAAAAGTCCCTCAGCTTTCCTTAAAGGCCAAGTTGAGAAAAGTCAGGTACTACACGGAACTCTAGTGAACAAGGTCAATTAGATCAGGTTAAAACAAAAGGTACTACCGGACCCCTTTGCCCACCTCTCAAGGGATTGGAGGTGTTAAGAAATTTGAAAGCCCCAAGGACAGCTGGGTGGTAACAGAAACCTGGAATGAAAGGGGGAGTGGGATTTAATACTGAATTAAAACAAAACATTTAAAGCATGGCCTCCTAAATATACCTCCCTTGCTAAATAACATATTAGCCAAAATAATACTGGACAGCTTTTTCTCCATTTTTTTATATATGAAAGTGTTTCCAAGAGCAAGTTTGGGTATTACAGGCAACACTGATCCCAGAGAAGATCTTAAAAGCTGTGAAAAAAAAAAAAAGAGAGAGAGATGTGGTGTGCATTAGTCAGCCAAAGAGGTCCTGATGCAAAGTACCAGAAATCTTTTGGTTTTTTATAAAAGGTATTTATTTGAGGTAAAAGCTTACAGTTACCAGGCCCTAAAGAGTCCAACTCAAGGTACCATAAGAGGTACTTTCTTGCCCAAGTCAGTTACCACATGATCCTTCTTCCTCTTAAGGCTTTGTGGGCCCAGCCTCTTCTGATCTCAGCTGTCGGCTGGCATAGGGCTTGTTTACATCCCGGCTTCCTCAGCTCAGCTGCTCTGTTCTCGTCAGCTCCAAACTATTGGGCAAATGGCTCATCTCTCTTCCCAAGGCCACAGGATCCTCTGCTGTGTCTACGGAGCTCTCTTTCTTCTGTGACGCCTTCTGTGTGTCTTCTTGAGTGAGTGTCCATTTATATAGCCCACCAAGGGGGTGGGGACTTAAACTGAGTTACACCCTACTGACTTGGTTGAATTAAAGCCCTAATCTTACCATAATTTAATCAAAGACATCTCAGCTGAATCTAATACAATCAAAGGGTATCACACCCAGAGGAACAGACCAGTTTACAAAAATAATCCTTTTTGGAATTCATAAATAATATCAAACTGCTACATGGAGTGATGGAAAGCCTAGAGACAACTATACCAAGAGTGAGAATTATGAGTCAAATTAGTGAGTTTTATTTTTCTGTTGGTGTGTCCACCTCTCTATTTGTGTCTGTTTGTTGAATGTGTATTTTCATACTTACAGATGGTAATATCAAATTAACAAATGAAAATTCTTTAAAGAGCTCTATTCAAATTGCTAAAAATTAAATAAGTGCATAGACATACACATATGTAAATGAGTACTCTTGGAGCCCCAAATAAGAAAAGCTAAGCAGGATGAAAAAGATCATATAAAAATCTGAATACAGAAACTATTGGAAGAAGAAAAAATTTTTCCTAGGCTCCTTCACCTACCCTGCCCCCCAGGACCTTCTCCTAACCTTGGCTGAAAACCAGCTGATGGAGCTATGGAGGGTAGGGCTGGGTATGGAAAAATGGGGGAGATGTGAGTTCCGTTTAGAATTCTGCTTATAAGGCCTGGAAATTAAAAATGATAGGGACAGAGAGGGTTGTATAGAATAAACCTTGTTTTCATAATTTGTCCTGTAATTTCCTGTTTTAAAAAAATTTAACAGCCTTGAGATGAGAGTAATTAATAACTCAATGGCCAGATTTCAGTAAGTAAAGGTCCTTGAAAGCTATGAAGAAGTTTTTCTAAACTATGATTGAAACAAAACAATTATAATATATTCTCCAGATCCTGATAGTATGTTTCTGAAGTTATTTATAATTTTAAGTTATCATGAAAATGAAGAGGTCTTAACCTCCTATGGAGGAAAAAAAAAAAAGAAAACATTTCTTATGTGAACTATCATTATTTTAATTTTATTCTACTTGGCTGTAATTTTCCTAGGTTTTTATGGATACTAATAAATTAACATTAAGTCTGTTAAATCTTTAAGATGATGAAAATTGTTGGTTTTTGGTTAATGAAATTATTTTTACAAACATCTTTTGAAAATAATTGTTTTATAGGATATATGAAAAATGGAATGTTATCTTGACAATGTTTTAAATTTTAATTACATTTTATTCTGATAAGAATAATCAAGAATTTATCAAGGTGTTAAACTTCCTTTTTTAGAAAAAAACTGGTTTTTCATAAAACACTGTGCATAAGTACAGTATGTATTTATGTCCTAAGATTATTGTGAATATGTAGTTACATTTACTGCTATGGGAAATAATATTTCTAAAATGATATTAAATCCAGTATTAACTGCCTATTTCAGACAGTTAATACGTGCAAAGATCCATATTACATTTACCACTCTGAAGTTTCTATTCTTCGGGTGGGGAAATTAATGTTCCAATAAACATGTAATTATATTAAGGTTATGATAACGATGATAATGGGAAGATAATCTTGATTCCATCAGAAATCTTAGATTTTCGTAAATTTATTAGGCAAATAGTTTTTTTCTCCTTTGGTACTGCTGAAGTTTCTTTTTTATAAAGAATATCTTTCTAAGAGAGAAAACATGAAGGAAAAATTAAATGTTTACATTTCTTCAAATGACCAGCATTGCATTTGTGAATGCTGTATACCTGTGGCAGTTTGGCATTGTTTATGAATTCCAAAAATAGATATTGGATTATGTTTGTAAACTGGTCTGTACCTGGGCGTGATTAAATTATGATTAGGACTTTGATTGGGTCACATCAGTAGGATAGTGAGTCCCCACCCCCTGGTAGGCAGGGACTCACAGATAAAACTACATGGCAGAGCGGAGAAATGAGTTGGAGTTCTGATGCTGAGTTCTGACCTGGAGCCTGGGAAGTGAACACACAGAACACAGAGGAATAGAGATGGCTCCTTAGACACAGCAGAAGCCCCGGGGAAAGAGACAGAGCTGGTTGCTTGATAGGCTACAGCTGGCCTTGTGGAGAAAACAGGGCAGCTGAGCCTGGAGAGGAAAAAGCCCCAGGAAGAGAGGAACCCAGGAAGCCTGAACTCTTGGCAGACGTTGGCAGCCATCTTGCTCCAACATGTGGCAACAGACTTGGGTGAGGGAAGTAACTTATGCTATACGGCCTGGTATCTGTAAGCTTCTACCCTAAATAAATACCCTTTATAAAAACCAACAGATTTCTGGTATTTTGTATCAGCACCCCTTTGGCTGACTAATACAATACCTTACAATGAATAGTGCAAAAGCTGTTCATTTTCCAACCGAAGTATAATATCTTCAAATGTTTAAAAATCCATTTAAGTTATGAGTCACATGAGAAATGTTTGGGAAGTATTGTAAAATTGAAGGAATTTTCTAATCCTCTCTTGGTTAAACCTGTTTATATATTTAGGGGTTGTATAAAATTCTTAAAAACTTAAGTTCTCAAGGTTGATATTTCATCCTAATACTGATCTGCATAACAGTATTGTTGGTTATAGTTTTAGTTATTCTTTAAAATATGTGATATGTTATGAAAACAACAAAATCCATTATCGGTTACATTGTTCTGCTCCAGTGCTTCTCTAAAAGAGCATGCAATCAGCTCATCTTCGACAAAAGAGACTTTAAAGGAGAAGCAAGGCAAGTCTATAAGTTATGTTTTACCTTTTGATTAACAAAATCTTAGTAAAAGTGTAAAAGTGAAATGAAACAAGTTCTACTATAGTCTGTAGTTAATGATCTTTAGAAACAGCTTCATTTAAAATATTCATAAGGAAATTATTAGATTGTAAAATTCTTGCAGCAGTCACATTTAATCCTAGGCTCTGGTCTCTAAGTGTTATTTCTAAGTCTTGAGATGCTTTACTCTTTGTGTATAACCTAATAGCTCCCTAGAATTTTAAAGTGCCGGTATGATACCTGGATCTCAGAACTAATGTTAACCAACTCTAAAGGTGGTGAAGAAGCAGCATTAATTCTAAAAGACTGGTTCCGGGAAAATGGCACTGAGAGTTGCAACACCTACTCTCCAGTTCATTGGACTCACCAGGAAAACTAACAAGGAGATGATGATGGACAACAACCATCCCAAGGAACAGAGATTGTCTGCAACTGCAAGCAAGATAATCCCATCCATCTGTCCCATGGAATCTAAGCCCCCTCTCAGTTAGAGGTGGAGAGGGCATCACCATCCCAGAATCTTCAGAATTGGAAAATGAATGATGGACTAGAGTAGACTTACTGTTATTCTACTATAGACTTATTGTGATTCTAGCAATGGAAGAACTTTTATCATTCATGTGGAGGCAGTGGCCACTAGAGGCTCTGAGGGGAGGGAGAGGGAAAAATATGGAGGCATTTTTGGGACTTGGGAATTGTCCTGAATGACATTGCAATGACAGATACAGGAATTATATATCTTGTAACAACTTAAAAAGTGTGCAGGAGAGAGTGTACACTACAATGTAAACTATAATCCACGCTTAGAGGCAATGCTCCAAAATGGGTTCATCAATTGTAACAAATGTGCCACACTAATGAAGGTTGTTGTTAATGTGGGAAAATGTGGGAAGGCAAGGGAGCGGGGCATATGGGAATCCCCTAAATTTTTCATGTAATATTTATGTAATCTAAGTATCTTTTTAAAAAACACTTTTAAAAGTACATTAAAAAAATTCTGGGGGGCGGATGTGGCTCAAATGGTTGGGCATCTGTCTGCTATATGGAGGGACCTGGGTTCGATCCCCAGGACCTCCCGGGAAAAAAATAAAAAATTGAAAAAAAAAAAATTCTAAAAGACCACCCCAGTTAAAGAAATTAAAAAGAATCAGACCTCAATTAAAAGGTAAATCAGGCTAATCTAAAGACTAAGGAGAATCAGGATACAAAGAAAAAAGGTAATATAAGTATTTTAAAACTTTAAGTATTGTGGGGACCAGAAAGAAAAAAAATATTATTTTGTCGAGAAAATTCTTTAAGTTTCTGTGGAGCACTATCTAATTTAACCTGTCTAGTCAGCTTAATTAAACATAATAGCTAACACGGAACCTAAAATAGTGAATGACGTCATGATATTCTGTACAGAATTGTTGTAATACCTAATGCATTTCAAGTGTTTTAGGCATAAGATTGAAAGGTATTTGCAAAGTCCCTAAGGGACTAGGAAAAACATAGAGATATTAAACTTCTATATCTCGGAAATTCTTACTACCCCCTCAAACAATAGGAGCTCCCAATTTATTGAAACAGTAGAACTCTGCAAGGTAAACCTGTGAAAAAAGAAACATGCTAGTAAGCTGAGCCCTTGCAGGCTTGCATTCATGAAACTTATTTCTGTAATGAGGAAGTTAAATCTAACTACAATTAATGCCTTAGAGTCACCTCTACAGAACCTCTTTGTCAACTATGGCCTGCCTCTCTAAGCCAAACTCTCACTACCTACCCACTATGTGGGACAGGACTTCCATGGATAGAGATTTCCCTGGCAATGTGGGACTTGATTTCCAGAGATTTTTCCTGGCAACCCAGGACTTGGCAACTCCCAGAGATGGTCCTCTCTGACACTATGGGATTAGACTAAAAGGGGGAAAAGAAATAGAACAGAATAAAGTTTTAATGGCTAAGAGATTTCAAATAGATTTGGAAGTCATTCTGGAGGTTACTCTTATGCAGGTTTCAGCCAGGTAGTACAAATTGTCACAGTGTACAAAGCCCCAAGAATACTTCATGTTCTATCCAATAAAAGGCTATAAAATTATTTCCCAAATGTAACTTGGTTACTTTAAACCCATAATTCTCAATTTACTTATTAAGTTTATTTTTCAGAAAGTCTATGAATTATTTCTATGCCAGATAAGCCCTGGAACCCAGAGGTCAAGAATGACAACCAGTTTCATTCCTCTACCCCATAATGTCGATGCCCCTTTTCAGCATGAAGAAGCCAGAAAGATCCAACATCCAGATTATCCCCAAGATTGGGAATTTTACAAAACAGGAGTTGTAACCAAAGGGTAAAACTTAACAAATAATTATGACTGCGAAATTATTATATAGGTTCCTTTTTACTTCCAGTAAATTATAAAATAGTCAAAGGTAGATATCTGAAATTACTGAAACTCTGACATCACCCATTGTATATGGCCATTTCTGACTAAAAACCTGCCATTGTAATAATTATTCTAGGTGGATCTTACCTTTGTCTATGGCCACTGTACCTGCTATTAAAATGATTATTCCAGACGAAGCTTACTTTTGTCTATGAACCTTTCTATTGAACCTTTGATATCCATAAGAAAAACCTTGCAGCTGACCTTTGTAGAGTATCCCTTTCTCCTAGATACTTGATCTCTGATAATGATTTTAACTTTGTGACTCACCCCGGTTCAGCCCCTTAATGTTTATTAATGAAAGAAACTTTGCAAACTCTACACCAATTTTTCATTAGCATCCTGATGTTATAAAATATTAGAATTTATGTAAATGAGCCATCTAAGGCTACTGACCTCCTTTGTTTACACAAACAATTTTCTCTTTGAAAATAAAGAATATATTTTAGAATTCTATTTTAATTTATCTATTGACTTTTTAGTTATACCACTTTGCATTATTTTTAAGTGTTTTCTCTAGGGATTAAAATATACATTCTTATCCATTTATAGTCTACTTAGAGTTCATATTGTGCTACTTTACATAAATACAAGAACTTTGAAACCATGTAGTTCTATTTAATATCCCTATCCTTTATATTAAATCTACGTACATTATAACCCCACAAGACAACGTTATGATTTTTTGCTTTAAATGCCCCAATGAAACATCTTCAAGACCTTGTAGTAGGTGGTGGTTTCTTGGACCTTACACCCAAAGCACATGCAGCAACAACAAAAAAGAGATAAATGGGACCTCCTCAAAATTAAACACTTTTGCACCTCACACGACTTTGTCAAAAGGGCGAAAAGGCAGCCAACTCAATGGCAAAAAATATTTGGAAATCACATATCTGATAAGGGTTTAATATCCAGGATATATAAAGAGATGTTACAACTCAATAATAAAAAGACAAACGACTCAATTAAAAAATGGGCAAAAGACTTGAATAGACATTTGTCCAAAGAAGAAATAAAAATGTCAAAAAAACACATGAAGAAATGCTCAACATCACTCATGTTAGGGAAATGCAAATCAAAACTATAATGAGATAGCATTTCACACCTATCAGAATGGCCACTATTAAAAAGACAGAGAACTACAACTGTTGGAGAGGATATGGAGAGATAGGAACACATATTCACTGTTGGCGGGAATGCAGAATGGTACAGCCACTGTGGAGGACTGTTTGGCAGTTCGTAAAGAAGTTGAATATAGACTTGCCACGTGACCTGTCAATACCACTATTGGATATATACCCAGAAGAACTGAGAGCAATGACACAAACAAACATTTGCACACCAATGTTCATAGCAATGTTATTCATGATTGCCAAAAGTTGGAAACAACCCAAGTGTCCATCAACAGATGAATGGATAAACAAACTGTGGTTTATTTACACGATGGGATATTATGCAGCTGTAAAAAGAAATGAAGTCATAAAGCATATGACAACATAGATGAACCTGGAGGACATTATGTTGAACGAAGCAAGCCAGACACAAAAGGACAAATACTGTATGATTGCGTTACTATGAACCAAATATATTGTGTAACATATTGTTTGATTTAAAAAAAAATTATATGTTTTCAGTACATTTAATTGAGAAATGTATTTCTTCATATGTGTTTACTTTTTAGTTTTTAATTGTTTATATTTTCAATCATTAATGTACAAAATAAAATTAAAAAAAAAATAAATGCCCCTATGTAATTTAAAGAAACTAAGGGGAAAATAAAATAGTCTTTCATATTTATCTAGATAGTTACCTTTTTTTTTAAACTTTACTTTTAAAGAAGTTTTAGATTACAGAAAAGTTACATTGGAAATATAGGTGTTTCCCATATATCCCACCCCCTATATACCATTTTTGATGCTCTTTATTCCTTCCTGAAAGTCCAGGTTTTCATCTGGTATCATTTCCTTTGATACCGAACAACTTCCTTTGGTATTTCTTATAGTGCAGATGTGCTGGTGATAAACTTTAATATTTGTATTAAAATATTTCAGCTATTTGAAAATGTTTTTATTTCTTCTTTATTCCAGGAAAAATATTTCCACTGGATATAGAGTTCTGGTCTACCAGGGTTTTATATTCATCATTTTAAATATGTTGCTTCCTTGTCTTCTGGCCTACATATTTTCTAATGAGAAATCAGAGATCTTTCATATTGTTTTATCAGATTTTCTCTTTACTCTTGGTTTTCAAGATGGTTTTCTTTATTCTGATACTGCTTGGGTTCACTGAGCTGCCTGAATCTATATATGTGTGGCTTTTACCAAACTTGCAAAGTTTTTAGTCACTAGCTTTTCAAATATTTTGCCTGCCCTATTTTCTTTGTCACCTCATTCTTGGACTCCAATATTGCCTCACAAGTGGTGTTCTATTTTTTTTTCAAGAATATTTTTTCTCTGTACATTAGATTAGATAATTTCTCTTGACTTATCTTCAAGTTTGAAGACATTCTTTTGTTATCTCAATTATGCAGTTACAACATCTAAAGAACATTTTATTTCATATATTGAATATTTCATCTAGAATTTCCATTTGATTCTTTTCATAGTTTTTAATTTGTCTTCTGAGATTTCCTATTTTTTCCTTTATTGAACATATTTATAATAGTTGCTTTAAAGTTATTGTTTCCTAATTCAAACATTGGGTCATTTTAGGGCTGATTTCTATTGACTGATTTTCACTTGAGAAAGATAGTGGGGTTTTCATATGTCAAGTAACTTTAGACCATCTCATGGGCATTGTCAATGATATTTTCCCCCCAACTCACCCTATTATTATTATTATTTATATCATTTATACATGAACATACATAAACAATAAGTGTGTAGTAAATGTGTGAATTTACAAAGCACACATCATACAGGGGTCCCATACATCAACCTACCATCAATACCTTGCATTGTTGTGAGACATTTGTTATACATTATGAAAGAATATCATCAAAATCTTACTACTAACTATAGTCCAAATCTTACATTTGGTGTATTTTTCCCCAAACCACCCTATTATTTTTTAAAAATATATTTTTATTACAGAAGTTGTGAAATTAAGAAACAATCATGCACATGTGTAGAATTCCCGTACAACACCCCCTATCAACACACCACACCGTGGTGGAACATTTGTTACAAATTATGAGATAATATCAGGCTGTTACCACCAACCATGGTCCATAGCATACATTTGGCACACTTTTTCCATACTCCCCCATTATCAACACAGTACATCTTTGGCATAGATGCATGAATATTACAGTATTGCTCTTAACCACAGTCCATAGGTCACTCCGGGTGTATTTTTCCCATGCTTCTCCACATTCCCACCACTGTGCAATAGTGATGTACATCTTCTTTAGCTCACAAAGGACAATCTTGCATCTGTACCATTAACCACAATTCTCATCCACCTCTGGGTTTACTGTTATTCAGTCCCTAGATTATTCTCTAGCTTTCAATTGACATTTACATCCCTAGACTACCCTTTCCAGCCACATTCCCATTTATAAACCAGCTATTACTTACTATAATGTGTTACTATCAATTCTATACATTTCCACACTTTTAAAGTAAAGTTAATTAAACTTCTACATACATTAAGCATCAGTAGTCCATCTCAGTTCTCTTATCTCCTTTAAGAATCCACCACAGGGGATGGATGTGGCTCAAATGGTCAGGCATCCGTATCCTGTATGGAGGAACCAGGGTTCGGTCCCCGGGACCTCCCGGTAAAAAAACAAACAAAAAAAGAATCCACCACCTACCACCAGGTCTTGATGATGTTTTCCTACATTTTCTTCTAGAAGCTTTATGGTTTTTGCTTTTATATTTAGGGTTTTGATCCATTTTGAGTTAATTTTTGTATAAGGTGTGAGATAAGGGTACTCTTTCTTTCTTTTGGCTATGGATATCCAGTTCTCTCAGCACCATTTGTTGAATGGACTGTTTTGCCCAAGCTGGGTAGGTTTGACAGGCTTGTCAAAAATCACTTGACCATAGATGCGAGGGTCTGTTTCTGCACCATCATTTGGTTCCGTTGGTCTATGTGTCTGTCTTTATGCCAGTATCATGCTGTTTTTACCACTGTAGCAAGGTAATATAATTTAAAGTCCAGAAGTGAGTGTCCTCCAACTTCACGTTTCCTTTTTAAGATGTTTCTGGTTATTTTGGACCCCTTACCCTTCCAAATAAATTTGGTAATTGTGTATTCCATTTATTTAAAAAATTCTGTTGGAATTTTTATCAGGATAGCATTGAATCTGTATATCAATTTGGGTAGAATTGACATCTTAATGATATTTAGTCTTCTAATCTGTGAGCATGGAATGTTTTTCCAATTATTTAGGTCTTTTTTTATTTCTTTTAACAATGAATTGTAGTTTTCTGAATACAAGTGCTTTACATCCTCAGTTAAGTTTATTTCTAAATATTTGATTCTTTTAATTGCTCTTGTAATTGGATTTTTTCCTGACTTCTTCCTTAGATTGAGCATTACTAGTGTCTTATAAAGTCTATTTCATCTGATATAAGTATAGCTACTCTGGCTTTTTTTTTTTTTTTTCTGGTTACTGCATGCATGGAATATCTTTTTCCAGCATTTCACTTTCAATCGATGGGTATCCTTGGTCTAAGGTCTTGCAGACAGCATATAGGTGGCTCATATTTTCTTATCCATTTCACCAGTCTGTGTCTTTTGATTGGGGACTTTAATCCATTAACATTTAATGTTATTACTGTAAAGGCAGTTCTTATTTCACCCATTTTGGCCTTTGGGTTTTATCTGTAATATTTTATTTTCACCACTCTTTTGAAACTTTTAGTTATTTTTACTGATATAATCTTCATTTCTAGACTCTCTTTCAAGCCTCTCTCTCCTGTCTTTTCAGACTGTAGGACACCCTTTAGTATTTCCTGCAAAGCCAGTCTTTTGGTTGCAAACTCTCTCAGTTTCTGTTTATCTGTGAATATTCTAAGCTCACCCTCATTTTTGAAAGACAATCTTGCTGGATATAAGATTCTTGGCTGGAAGTTTTTTTCTTGCAGTATCTTAAATATATCATACCACTGTCTTCTTGCCTCCATGGTTTCTGATGAGAAATCGGCACTTAATCTTATTGGGTATCCCTTATATGTTATGCATTGCTTTTCTCTTGCTGCTCTCAGAATTCTCTCTTTGTCTTTGGCATTTGACATTCTGATTAGTATGTGTCTCAGAGTAGGTCTTTTTGGATTTATTTAGATGGGAGTACATTATGCTTCTTGGACATGAATATCTATGTCCTTCACTTGGGTTAGGAAATTTTCTACCATTATTTCTTCAAATATTCCTTCTGCCCCTTTTCCCTTCTCTTTTTCTTATAGAACACCCATGACACATATGTTTGCACATCTGCTGTCGTTTAGTTCCCTGAAACTTTGTTCAATTTTTTCCATTCTTTTCTTCATCTGTTCTTTTGTATGTTCGCTTTTGGAGGCCATTTCTTCAAGCTCATCAATCCTTTCTTCTGCCTCCTCAAATCTGCAGTTATATGATTCCAGTGTATTTTAAATTTCATTTATTACACCTTTCATTCCATAAGATCTGCTATTTTTCTATGTATGCTTTTAAATTCTTCTTTGTGCTCATCCAATGTCTTCTTAATATCCTTAATCTCCTTAGCATCTTGTTGAATTTATTAAGGAGATTTGTTTGAACATCTATGATTAGTTGTCTCAACTCCTTTATGTCATCTGTAGGCTTATCTTGTTCCTTTGTCTGGGTCATATCTTCCTGTTTCTTGGTAGAGATTGTAATTTTTTGTTAGTGTCTTGGCATCTGGTACTAGATGTATTTATTCTGGGTGCAGTTTCTCTCGTTAGTTTAGGGATTTCTTGCCCTTTCTCTCTTGCTGGTTGTGTAAATAGGAGCTGAGGATGTAGTTGTTGCTGTCAGCTGTGGAGGCTCAAGCTGTCCTCAATACCCCAGTGACCGATGAAGCTTCTCCCACATTTTTCCTTTGCCTGGGATAGGGACAGAGCCACAGTCACGTGTAACATCCAAGTCATGCACGTCTATACTGTAGTTACCCAGAGAGACTGATGAAGAAGCTTCAAGCCCCTTTCTCCCCTGCCTTGGGTGGGGATGGAGCTGCAGGTATGGGCAGCAATCTATGTCATGAGGGTCCAAAATAACCACATTTGCCCTCATAGACTTCTGACTATTCAGTCTGTGCCAGCCAAATGTACCTGCAGTTACCCGGAGAGGCTGGGGCAGGTCCCACCAGCTTCCTCCCTGCCAGAGGTGGGGCTGAAGCCTAGGCTAGGGCTGCAGTCTGATCTGGGTGGAAAAAAGCTGGTCCCTACCTGCACTGTGATTTTCAGTCAGCCCTGCTTCCCTTCCTGCCAGGGGTGGAGTTAAAAATGGCAGCTACCAGCCTCATTCTGACTTGGACAGATTCAAACTTTAGCTGTTCTTAGGATTATACTTTAGCCTGCCGAATTTACTAATCAGTAGCTGAAGTTGGTGCCCAACAGTCTCTTCCTCCCCCATTTTTGGGAAGTGGAGCTTCCAATTCCCAAGGGGGCTTGTGCCTCCAGTGGAGGATGGGCACCGGCCTCCACGGCATGGAGTGCACTACTTATGAATCTTCTCTGCAGATGGGCAGTCTCCTCCTTCCATTCTTTCAAGGATGATGCAGGATGCTATTCTGGTCTCTTGGAGCCCCCAAACCGGTGATTTAGATAGCTCTGGGTGATTACTAACTGCCCGGTAGCACGAGCTGACTCTAGGAGCTCCTTACTCTGCTGCCATCTTGCTGGTTGTCCATCAATGATATTTTGTGGAGGCTTAGATTCTGTTTAATACCTCTAAACAATACTGATATTTATGTTTCAGTAGCCAAGTTACTTGTAAAACTGCAGCTCAATCCAAGTTCAGTTCTTTTTTTTTTACCTTGCTGAGCTGCTTACAATATGAGTGCACTTATGTGATTAGAGATTTGGGCAGAGTTGTTAAATTCGAGTCTTCTTTTTCTAGCATTTTCTCTCTGAACTTTCTAGCAACTGTGGTTGTCACAAACTCAGTCTCCTGTTCTTCAGGTTAAAAACGACTATAGATTGTCTATCAGAGTTTTAGCTGCCCCATGTGGAGTCATTTTCAGCTTGTCTCATCTTACCCTTAAGCTAAAAGATGTAACAGGAAACTCATCCTGTGTTATTCTCTTTTTCAAGTTTTGAGTCTCTTCCAGAAACTATGTGCTTTCTTCTCTCTCCAGAAGCTTCAGGTACTTGGTTTCTTCTTTTCTTTTTTTGTATAGAACTTTTTTTATACATAACTTTTTATTGTAGTAACATATATACAACTCAAAGTTTACCATTTTAACCACTTTTAAGTGAATTTAATATCACAATTCATTGATATTAATAACATTAAAAATATAATCACCTCATTATGATTGCACAACTCTGATGAAACTGAGAGACACTGAGTGTATACCTTGGTTGGACTGTGCAAGCATGGAACTCTATACCACAACCATGTGGTGGATGATAGACTGTGGTTAACAGTACAAATATGAAAGCATTCTTTCATGAACAATAACAAATGTTCAATACTAATATATTTTGTTAATAATAAGGGGTATACAGAAAAATACACCAAATATTAGCCATGGACCAAGGTTTGTCCATGTTGCAGCCTGTATCAGAACTCTGTTGTTTTTTGAGTGTTGCCTAGTGTTTAAAGTTGTTATCTTGGGGTAGGCCAGGCAGTTATAGACTTATTCAGCCATACAGGAACAAAACTCCTATCACTTATTTATTTACTTTTTTATTGATTTTTGTCTGTTTCCTCAGAACAAGAATCTTTTTCTATAAGCTGATGTTTCCAAATGCCTAAGAACAGTGTCTGAAACATAATTATTGCTCAATTAATTGTGATTAATTGTGAAATTAATGAATGCAATATAAGAATTGCTATAATTGAAGATAATACAGACATTTACAGAGAAAATATAAAACTTTATTGCAAGACACAAAGTAGTGGTAACATAGATGAGAAAATGTGTTAATCACTGTCTTAGTTTGCCAAAGGCTGCCAATGCAATATACCAGAAATGGGTTGGCTTTTTTTTGGCCTCCCTGAAATGGCTCCCTCCTCTGTCTGCTCATTGTCTCCTCACTGAGTCTGCTCATTGTCTCTGCTCATTGTGTCTGCTTGTTGTCTCTGCTCATTGTGTCTGCTTGTCTTCTTTAGGAGGCACCAGGAAACAAACCCAGGACCTCCCATCTGGGAGGTGGATGCCCAAATGCTTGAGCTACACCTGCTCCCTGCTTGTTGTGTCTGCTCATTCATTATTTCATTGCATCAGCTTGTTGTGACTGCTTGACTTCTTTAGGAGGCACGGGGAACTGAACCCAGGACATCCCATGTGGGAGGCAGGCGCCCAACTGCTTGAGCCACATCTGCTCCCCTGGTTTGGCTTTTATAATGGGAATTTTATTAGGGTAAAAGCTTACAGTTCCAAAGCTGTGAAAATATCCAAATCAAGGCATCATCAGGGATACTTTCTCACCAAAGGTCAGCTTCTATTAGATCCTGGAGTCCTGCCACATGGTGACACAAAATGGCAGGTCTGCTGGTTTCTCTCTGTTTTCTCCTGGAGTTCAGCTGTGGGCAATCAGGCATCTCTTCCTGGGCCTCATCTCCTTGAGCTTCTCAGGGCTTCTCTGTCTTTCTGCAGCTGTAGGTGAACCTGAAGTCCTCTCTCTCACTTGGCCAGGTCAAAATGGCAGAGCTCCCTTTGCTGTGTGTCTCTCCTTTCTGTGTCTCCATTTGTATAAGTTTCCAGTAAAAGGATGGAGACCCAATCTGGGTCATGCCTCACTGATGTAGTCCAATCAAAAGCAATCTAATCAGTGTATAATATAATAAATCCATTAATTTTTTGTGTTTCTTAACTATTTTAATAAATTGATATGCAAATTTAGTAATCCTGACAAATACTAAATATAAATTAATAAAAACCAAAAAAAAAAGACTATCTAATCAAGTGATCTAATCAATGTCCCTTGACACTGACATTTGATTGCAAATCTAATACAAAGTATCTCATACCCACAGAAATGGATTAGTTCAAAAACATAATATTTTGTGGGATTCACCAAATTCAACTGTCACAATCCACTCTAAATTAATTTATAAATGATTGTGAAATTACCTTTAAAATCTCAACTGGATTTTTACTTTGATAAAATAAGTATACGAATTTATAAGGAAAAGCAAAAGACAAAGAATACCCATGACAAATTTGAAAAAGGAAAAGGTAGAAGGCCCTTCCCTGACTTAATGACTAAATGACTTATTATAAAACAATATAGTTAATTCAGTGTGTTGTTTGTACAAAAATAGACAAAAATAGACAAACATAAGATAAAAACAAGAAGACGCACACATCTAAGGAAATTTTATATATGACAAGTGGCATATAAAATCAGGGGATTTTTAAATAAGTGGTGCTGGGATGATTAGTTATCTATATGTAAAAATAATATTTGATCACTTGCCACACTCCAAAAAACATAATTCCAGATAAATAAAAGAGATAATTATAAAATAAAAAATTTACATCACTAAAATACAACAGTAGTCAATATCTATAAAACTTTGGTATAGAAATTTCTTAAAGTAGAAATCAAAAGAATAAATGTCAAAGAAAAAAATGATAAATATTACCTCTTTAATGTCTAAAGAAAATCTAAAAATACTTGCAGTGTCTAATCAAAAAAGAATTTTTTATCCTGACAATATAACAAATTGCTAGAAATCAAGAAGGAAAAGTCAGAGAGCCTCATAAAATATGAGAAAAAGTGTGTAAAAAGACAATTCATAGATGGGAAAAAATAAAATGCATACCAAACATTTGAAAACATGTACAACCTCACTAAAAATCAGAAAATTACATTTATATTTATCAGATTGGCAAAACTTAAAGTCTGAGTGTTCCAAACATTGGCAAACGTGGAGAAATGGGAGCTCTCACACACTGTTAGTGGGAGTGGAATTATATTTTTTTATATCTAATAATGTTGAATGTTCATATTTTAAAACCCAGCAATTCTATTCCTAGGACTATATCCTAGAAAAATCTAGCACTTGAGCACAGAGATAAATGCAAAAATATATATGAATGTTTGCAATAATATAGATTTACAGTAACCTATAAGACAAACATGAGACTATACAAATGCAATATATTTATGCAAAGTAATACTATGAAGTAGCTCAAATGAATGAACTAGGAAAATATGTATCCACATGGAAAAATGTCAAAAACATAATATTAAATTTTTAAAATGCAGATGGATATACATAGCATAGTACCATTTAGAGATAAATTACTAACATGGAAATATATTTTCAAAGATTTGGGGCAAATGGATAATTAGTAATAAGAACTCTTCTAAATCAATAAGAAAAATAATGACTCTAGAAGAAAAAAATGGGCAAAGGAAATGAGTTATTTACAACTGAAGAAAGCAGATAGTAAATCAACATACAGAAAATTCTCGATCACATTAGCAATCAGAACTGTAATATTAAAAGAACAAGCTACTAAATCAAATTAGCAAACATTTTAAATAATCTAATAATACTTATTTGGGCATGACTTCCACCAGTGTGGCATGGAAAGGTCAGGAGATTCGTCCACTGATAATAATGATAAAACCTGGACTATAAATAATTATTTGAAGGCACCAGAAAGCATCCAATGGCCAACACAACCTTGAGGAATATTTATTATAGGAAAAGTACCACTGTATTGGGCAAGACTGAGAGTTTGTGGCTTTCTTGTCTGAGGAAGCTCTCTAATACTCCCATTTCAGATTCCAAAAAACAAACAAACAACAACAAAAAACCCCACAACATTAAAGTGACAGGGAGTTCAGAGCAGCAGAAGACCCGGAAGTTTCATATGACAAAATCTGAGGATATACTTTGCCCAAATTGCTGGCTTATTACTAAACTATTCTAGTGTGCAGGAGATCCCAGTGAGCCTGAATGAACAAGCTCAAACTGAGGGTTAGGAGAGTTTATATCCTTGAAAAAGTATAGCTCCTAATGAGCTTGCAGGTTTGCTTCACCTTGGACTGAGTGCATCCCCCAGCACACACACAGCTTCTTTGGCAAATAATGAAAGCATTACTGGATTAAAGCTTCAGAGAGCAGAACTCAGGGCTGGCAGAGCAACTGGAGATTTAGGGAGGCAACCCTAGAAATTAGGAAACAGCAAAGAGTATAAGTTTCAAAACCTGAGTATAAACTCTGTCCAAATCCTTGAGTGACCACTCTACTACAGTGGCACAGGAGAGACAACCAGAGGAGCCAGGCTTGGAAAGCAGCAGCTGAAAGACAAAAGCACTTATTAGAGTCATCAGCTGATGCACTCTGTGAGGGAGACAGATTTTGCTGTTTGAGACCAGGCAAATTTGCCTTCTTCAAAAACAAAATCCAACAAACTTCAGAAGAACAAACCAATGTATGTTTTCAATGCAGAATTATTAGAAGGGAAAAACAAAGCAAAGCAAAACAAAATAAAAAAACAACAACAACAGGAAAGTTTGAACCACACTCAGGAAAAAAAAAGCTTAGGTAATCTAAACTGACAGAATGGGCCCACATGTCTGATATAGCAGATCAAGTTTTCAAATTAAGTATTATAAATACATTCTATTCAAGAAATAAAGGCAAATATGTTCAAAGAATTAAAGGAAATATAGCATCAATAAGTAAACAGATAGGAAATTTCAGCAGGGAAATTCAAAGTGTGGGAAGAACCAAACGGGAATTCAAATGTTGTACATTAGAATAAATGGAATGAAAAATTCACTAATTAGGATTAACAGCAGATTTGAAATGGCAGAGGAAAAAAAATCAAGGAATTTGTAGATAAATCAATATAAATCATCTAATCTAAATAATAAAGGGAATAAAAAATGATTGAATAAAAATAAATCCTTAGAGGCCTAATGGACAATATTGAGTGGTCCAAATCAATGTGACTAGAGTCCCAGAAGGGGAATGGAGAGAGAAAGGCGCAGAAAAATATTTAAGGAAATAATGGCAGAAAATTTTTCCAAATTTTTGAAAAACTTTAAGAATTTCAATGGACCAAACTAGGATAAGTAGAAAGAAAACCCTCATAGTTTTCTTGATACATCATAGACAAACTGTTGAAAGCAAAACAAAGAGAAATAATAAAAGCAGAGAGAGAAACATGACGTTGTAAACTAGGGAACAACAATTCAACAGTAAACACTAATTAAGTGCTTACAATGTCCCAGGCATTTAAAAATCAGCACTTTTATTATCCTTTTTTATAGATGAGGTAACTGAAGTACAGACAGGTTAAATAGTTTGTTCAAGGTCACAGCTAGAAATTGATAGAACCAAGATTAAAATCCAGGGACTCTGGCTCTTGAATACGTAGTCTTATCCAAGATGCTCAGGTCAGCATACAAACTGATCTGGCAAGAGTGTAAGTAATTTAACCCTAAAACCAAAACCCTTTAAAACACCTATCGTCTTTGAGTCAGTAATTGTACATTAATTAAACTAATTTAACAATAACCCAAAATGAAGTCAAAGACGTTCAAAAACAGCCATTGCAGTACTGAGCATAATACCAAAAAATGGCATTTGTCTCAGTATTGAAAATTAAGTAAATAATACTTAACATGGCATAGTACAATAATGTAAAATAATAAAAATGTTTGAAAAATATTCAACAACCTAAAATAATGCCATTTGGAAATAGTAAGAGCCAAAGCTATATATACAGTATGTTCTTACTTTTGTAGAAAATAAAAAAGAAGGAAAAGGAAGAAATAAAGAAAGAATTTATACCTATATCTCAATATCTGTCCTCTTTGCCTCTTGTTCCAGGAAGGCATAGAGATTAGTAAGTGAATTCAATTCCCTGTGTGTATATGCTCTCCTAAAGCAAGACTGTCTCAAAATGTGTCAGTAGTTGATATATAGTTTGGATTGTCTTTTTTCACCACCCCTTTCACTATTGAAGTTCTTCATGACTTTTGTTATTGGATAATGGTTAAGTATCAAACTGCTATTATATTTAGATTCTATTAGATACAATAAAAGAATAAGGTAGCTATTCTATTTTAAAATGTCAATACTTGCCATTTGTATGAAATTTTATGTTTTGAAACTAAACTTGAGTAAAATAAAATGTTTGATGTGAACTTAAAAATGTTCAAGGGGTTTATATTTGTTCAACATTCATTTTGGAGGGAAGTGGATGTGGCTTAAGCAGTTGGGCGCCTGCCTCCCACGTGGGAGGTCCTGGGTTCAATTCCCAGTGCCTCCTAAAGAAAAAGCAGGCAGACAACAAGCAAAAATGGTGAGCAGCGACAATGGGCAGACAACAAGCGTAAACAACGAGCAAACAGACGAGGGAGCCATCTCGGGGGGTGGAGGGGGAGAGAATTCATTTCGGAGTCTATGTACAAAAATTTTGAAGACCACTGTTATAAAGAATACTGCTAACCAAAAATCTTAGTGAGTAATGTAGATTTTACTGAAGGCCTTATAGGAGAGATGTATCCGCAAATAATTTTGAAGTCTTGTATTAGACATGTTTGTTCTCCACAGCACTATTAGAGCACATTGCCACAGGGATTTTTGGTTTAGTTTTCCCTGTTCTTCTCTCATACTTACAGATTACAGGCTCCCTTCTCTTGTGCACTGCCCCAGCCTGTATCTCCACACTCTTGTACCTAAATTTACAGAGCACCCACCCTGCTTAGATGCCTGTACAGCAACAATCTTTGTTTACTTGAGCCTGCCTTTTGGCCAATTCCTTCCAGACAATTACAGCATCCTTTGTATAAATGTATGTATACATGCATATATATACACAAGGTGTATATATTGAAGAACATTCTCCAAAATTTTTATATTTATGGGCAATTTTTTCTTCTTTTTATACTCTTATATATTTCCAAATAATAGTAGGGGAGATGGAAACAAGGTGCATGCAGGCTTCAGAGATAGTCCTCCTGAAACTGAAGTGTAAATGCTGAGGCTCAAATCAGCACCTGATGTGTGAAGCTGAAGTATCATCTTGGCACCATCTAAAATATTCTTATATAGCACCAACGGTATCTGAACTGCCTCTTGGCAAACCCTGATATAGAACAAAATCTTGTTTTAAAAACTTATTCTTTCCAGTCTTGATGTGTGGCTTGTCATAAACCTTCAGCCTGTTCACTCTAGGAAGATTTATGGAAGAGAAGATAGACTTTAACCCCCATATGCTTGTGCTCCTGCATTTTATTCATTGGGTTTACATGGAAGTCCAACATTGTGAGAAGGAAGAAAACTACCGTTAGGAGAGGGAAGCACAGTGCTGCATTTGATCATGTAACCTTCTAGGTAAGCAATTGTATAATACCACTGAGAGAGAATAAAGACATTTAATTATATAGGATTAATTATACCATAGTCGGGAATTTTTAATATCTTGGCCAGATAAGTCTGCAGGGTATACAGGTGTTAACCTGA
Source organism: Cabassous unicinctus (assembly GCA_029593785.1). Lineage (NCBI taxonomy): Eukaryota > Metazoa > Chordata > Mammalia > Cingulata > Chlamyphoridae > Cabassous > Cabassous unicinctus. The sequence goes on along the minus strand of JAQZBX010006332.1, from coordinate 13,616 downwards.
TTTTAAAATTTGATAGCTTGTCCATTTTGAGACCTGTCTCTGACCATAAACATATCCTGTAACCACACAAATATGATTCCAGAAATCTTTTGAAAAAAATATTTGTCCTTGCCATGGTTCTCTTAAATGGGAATGAGTTAGTGATTAAGCAATTGTCTCTCAGCTCTAACCAATCTTTTCTAGATGGCTTTGTGATGCTTGGACTCATACTTTGCAAATAACATTTCTCCTCTGTCCTCTTGCTCTCTGTTAGGTTTGACCAATAGGTAGGCATGGGGGGCGGGGTGGAGCTAAAAGACAGGAGGGGAAAGACATAACTTATTCCCTTCTACTTACTTGCTGTTCCTGTCAGTGCCACCCCACCAAATTGTATTTCCCTCTGATTCCAAAAACATTTGGTTCAATTTTCAGATTATTCTGCCTTTCTCAGAATCAGACTCATTGATACTAACATGCCAGCACAAGCTGAGCAGTGCCTTGCTCTCAGAGGTCTGGGTTGCAGCTCTGATGGGAACCCTGGAGCACCTCCTTTAGCTTTGAAATTCTGATGATCCCACCATCTCCCTTTGTTCCACCAGTCCTAGTGAGGGTAGCTGTTTCCTGCAGTTTTTATCCCTGTGTTGCTTCAGAGGTCCTTTTTTGCCTTGTCAGGGCTCCAATATCTTCTTTTATATATACATATATACTTAAAAAATTTTTTTAAAGATACTTAGATTACATAAATGTTACATAAAAAATATAGGGGATTCCCATATGCCCCACTCCCTAACCCTCCCACACTTTCCCACATTAAAAACATTCTTCATTAGTGTGGTACATTTCTTACAATTGATGAACAAATATCGGAGCATTACCACTAAGTGTGGATTATAGTTTACATTATAGTTTAAACTCTCTCCCACACAGTTTTGTAAGTTATGACAAGGTATATGATGGCTTGTATCTGTCATTGCAATGTCGTTCAGGACAGTTCCAATGTCCCGAAAATGCCCCCATATTACACCTAGTTTTCCCCCTCCCTTCCCTCAGAACATCGAGTGGCCACTGCCTCCACATCAGTGATAAAAGTTCTTCCATTGCTAGAATCACAATAAGTCTATAGTAGAATAACAGTATGTCTACTCTAATCCATTGTTCATTTGCCAATCCTGAGGTTTCTGGGATGGTGATGCCCACTCTGCCTGTAGTTGAGAGGGGGCTTAGATCCCATGAGGCAGATAGAGGGGACTATCTTGCTTACAGTTGTAGGTTCTCTGTTCCTTGGGATGTTATTGTCCATCATCATCTCCTTGTTAGTTTTCTTGGGTGAGTCCAATGAACTGGAGAGTAGGTGTTGCAACTCTCCTGAGGTTCAGGGCCCTACTGGCACATGGAAAGCCCAAAGATTTAAGTCTCTTGGACATATACCTATCAACTCTAGTACTAACTATAGGTTCAAATAGAAGAGGCAGAAGAGCCATGTGTAGGGAAACCACAACTTAGTCCAACTGTCACATTGGGGAGCATAAATTCCAAAGTAGGGCCCACTGGCGGGGCACCAAACCCATGAGCTGTCAGCCCTGCCTATAGTATCTGGAGGTCTCCAGAGCCCTTAGGAGCCCCACTATTTGAGGCAAAATATACTGTGGCAGTCAATGAGATCCTGCTGAGATGTGCATAATCATAATCTCTGGAATGACCATCCAACTCACTGTGAAGTCTCTTAGCCATATAAACTCATTTGTCTTTATCCTTTCCACTTTTTGGTCAAGGTCTTTTTCCAGTTGCATTACTACTTGATGCTTGGTAGTCATCCCTCAGTACCAGGGAGGCTCATCCCCAGGAGTCATTTCCCATGCTGAGGGGAAGGTAATGCATTTATATACTGAGTTTGGCTTAGAGAGAGGCTACATTTGAGCAACAAGGAGACTCTCAGGAGGTAACTCTTAGGCAACCTATAATATTAGGCTAAGTTTCAAATTCAAAAAAAAAGGTTCATAAGTACTGTCATCAATATCAAGGGCCTGTCAATGGTCCGTCCTTCTTCACTAGTCATTGCCCCTGTACTCAGGGGATTCTTGCTCTACCATTAAAGAATGTGGCAGAACTCTCCAGGATGGGAACTCAATAATCTTTTGGTTTTTGTATGGATCTCCACTTACTGTGACAATGCCTCATGAACACTTGAACTCATTCATATGCCTTATAGGTATGCCCCAGGTGAACTTCCTTCCATGCATCCCCCACCACTGACACCCCACACCAATATCTTCTTAATCAATCTCATATATTAAATTATCTCTGATAAAACAACTCATGTGGTTTCTGTTTTACTGAATGAATTCTAATTCTGACAGGTGCAAGGGATTTTGCAGTAGTTTATATAGAAAGCTTTTAAAATTCTTTTGAAATCTGCATCTTTCAAGAGTATTGTACTCTTGGTACCTGCTGAAAATCAGTATACTCACTGGCCCCAGGTACCCCAGTTCGTGTTTCATTTCTGAGTCATCATCCCTCTCCTCAAATCATCAGACCCACACATGCACTTCAAACATATGATTCCATGACTCTATCTCTCAGGTTTGTGCAACACATTAGAGACATTGTCTGTCTCTCACTCTGGTTTTGTTTTTCCTTTCTCAATACTCATCCTCCATGGAATTCCATGGAAAAGCCAAATTGTCACCTTGTTAAATCTTTTGCTCGGTAAAATCTTTGTGGTATTCCATAAGGAGAAGTATAATATGTATTTGTGTCACCAGATGCTATTCTTTTTGTGCTCTAATTTTTCCTTCTCCTTGGGTAAACAGGAGTTCTCTGGAAGTGCAGCTTCACTTATTCTTACCCGTTAGCATCCCTCTTAGCAAATCTGAGAAAACATATCAGCATTAGGATTTAATCCCTTTTCTGCCTCCTGTGCTCTGCCTCCTGTGAATGACTGTTACTAAACAAGCCCATTGACCACAAATGTGGGGGTCCTATCCACTTCATTGGAAAATGTGTAACATTCCATATTGAATACCTAAATAGTCCCTGCAGTTCTGCTTAAACCAACCAGCTACCACTGGAAGAAATTTGGAAAGATATGACCCATAACCTGATCTTGGGCTTTTCTTGAGGTATTATGGGGGTAGAATTGGAGTTTATCTCTTACCTTGCTGCTTTTCTTCAGAAAATATATGCATAAGGACAGTCAATCCACTTTTTATATGAAGGCACAATCATTTTTGGTCTTATTGGTTTATTTATTTACTCATTTTTTATGGCTTAAAAGGACTTATCTGTGTTGTATTATTCTGTCATGAAGCAGGAGAGATCTTTCCTAGGATGAAATACAGATATAATCTTATTCCTCCCAGGAATAAAGAGTAGATATTTGTGTTTTAAATATTTAATTATTTAACCCTTAAGGGGTTGATCCAGTTTTCCTCATTTTTTTTTTAATCAAAAGGTATTGTGAAACAATATAGAATAGGGCTGAGGAGACATATCCAGAATGAACTGACTCCTTCTGTAACAAACACAATTGATAAAAATTATATAAAATATATCTATGTAAGCATCTTCTAAAGTCTCTGAAAATTGTTCTAAGGCCATGAAGCAAAGAGACAAACATTCATTCCAGAAAATGTTATAAAGTCTTGGTAAGAATGATGAGATTGTGATGCATTTGGGCTGCTCCCTACCTTAACTCACCAAAAGAGAAGCTCTACTCCTGGCAGTTGTTGCCAAAAAGATGGGGCTCTCCCTCCTCCAAAATTACAGTCTAGGGCTATGATTTTTCCTAGGGGAAAAGGGGATAGCTAGCATTTCTTTTTTTTTTTTTTTTTAAGATTTATTTATTTCTCCCCCTCCCCCTCATTGTTTTGCACTCACTGTCTGCTCTCTGTGTGTTCTGTGTTTTCTTGGCTTCTCTTTAGGCGGCACTGGGAACTGATCCTGGGACCTTCCTGAGTGGGACCTTCTTGAGCCACCTCAGCTCCTTGGTCTGCTGTGTCTTTTATTTTCTCTCCTCTGTGTCTCTTTGTTGCATCATCTTGCTGTGCCAGCTCTCTGTGCAGACCAGCCCTCCACGCAGGCCAGCACTCTGCATGGGCCAGCACTTCTGCATGGGCCAGCACTCTGCATGGGCCAGCTCTCCCCTCAGGCCAGCTTGCCTTTCACCAGGAGGCCCCAGGAATTGAACTCTGGACCACCTATATGGTAGATGGGAGCCCAATAGCTTGAGCCACATCTGTTTCCCCATAGCTTGCATTTCTAATCACTTCCAGTTCCATGTGGCAGAAACTCTATTCCAAGCAAGAGGGCCTGAATGTTCTAGGGCTTTCTTTTTTCACCCAGACCCCAGTTTTAGGATGGAAACTCTAGCCTAGGTTTGACAGGCCAAAAATACTGGACCCTGATCATCCCCACCCCATTTCACTTATAAGGTCCATGCCATGAGAGGCAATCTGAGAAAATGAGGGGCTGCTTCCCTAGCATAGTGCCTTGTTCAAAAAATAGGGATGTCATCTGGAGAGAAGCAGGCCACAATCCCTGCTCCCATCTTTCAAGTAGCATAAGAGAGGTTTTGTCCAGGGGAGACACAGGGCATAAGAACAGATATCTCTGTAGATCTCCCCAAGGGTACTGGCTTTATTTGGAACAGAGAATGAAAGTTTAAGTTTGAGGACTTAACCAGTAGAAGACCAGCTAGAAGTTTAACAAGGGAAAGAGATAGCTAAGATGAGCTCTCCTGGGATCAGAAGCAAGTCTCAAAGACTACCCTTTGATGGGGTCCAGATATCAGACTTAGCAAATAAAGATTTCAAAGCAACCATTATAAATAAAACCTAAAGGAAGCCATGCTTATAGAAGTAAATGAAGATGGGGAGACAATGTCTCATTAAGTAGAAAATATAAACGTAGGCGTATAAATTAGAACAAAAGAAACAAATAGAAATTCTGGAATTGAAAGTATAATAAGTGAAATAACTAATTCACTACAGGTACTCAAGAGTACATTTGAACTGGCAGAAAAGAATCAGTGAACATATAGATAGAGTGATAAAGAGATTATGCAATCCAAAGAATAGAGAGAAAAAAGAATGGAGAAAAATGAAGAGAACCTCAGAAAATGTAGTATGCCATTAAAAATACCACCATATGTGCAATGGGAATACTTAAAAGCAGCAAAAGAAAAATGACTTGTCACATACAGGGAACCCCAAAAAGAGTAAGTACTGACTTATCATCAGAAACAGGAGAGTTCAGGTGGTAATGGAATAACATATTCAAAGTGCTGAAAGAAAAAAGACTGTCAAGAACTGTATATTGAGCAAAACAATCTTTCAAAATAAAGACAGTCCAAGAAAAACAAAAGATGATAGAATTAATGGCTAGCACACTTGCCTTACAAGAGATGCTAAAAGTTCTTCAGATTGAAAGCAAGTGACACAAGACAATGATTCAAATCCATATGAAAATACAAAGGATGCCAGTTAAATTAATTGTGCATGTAGGTTATAAAATAAAATAATTTCGCATATTTCTTCTATTTTTTTACAACTGATTTAAAAAGAAATTCTATAAAATAACATGCGTATAATTATATTGTTAGGCCTACAATATATAAAAATGTAATACATATGACAATAACAGCTCAAAAGAGGCAAGTGGGAGCAAAACTCTTTGGTCTGCTGTGTCATCAGATGATAAATTGAATCCATAGGAACAAATGAAGAGAACTGGAAATGGTGTATATGGAGATTACTGTAGCAAAAACTATTAATAATACTCACCTTCTTTTCTTTTTTCAGCCTTTTTAAAAACAGACATAAAATTATACAAATTAATAATTATAACAATATACTTTTGGGTTCAGAACATATAGTATATAGAAATATGGACTAAAATATTTAAATTTATAGGGGTAATGTTTCTATATCTCATTGGAATTAATATAAATTTGAAGTAGATTCTGATGTTAGAATATATATTATAAGTTCTAAAGAACCATTAAGAAAATAAATCAAAACATATAGAGAAGAAATCAGAAAAGGAATTAAAATTACACTAGAAAATATTCATGTAATGTGAAAGAAAGCAATAAAGGAAGAACAGAGCAACAAAAAAGAGATGAGACATAAAAGAACAAAAAGTAAAATGGCATAGGTAAATCCAACTACATCAATAATAGCAATAAGTGTGAATGGATAAACAATCTAATCAAAAAGGCAGAGATTATCAGACTGGATAGGGGAAAAAAACCCACAACAAAACCACAAGGTCCACCTAAGAGCTATCTACTAGGGACAGACTTTACATTCAAAGATACATTTTGGTTTAAGGTGAAAAATGGAAGAAAGACATAGCATGTGAAAAGCAACCATAAGAAAGCTGAAGTGGCTATACTAATATCAAGCAAAATAGATACAAACAAATATTACTAAAGATAAAGAGGGACATTTTGTAATGATAAGAGAGTCCACTCAGAAAATATAACAATTTTAAACATATATGCACTTAAAATAGAGCCCCAGATACACAAAGCAAAAACTGACAAAAGTGAAGTCTGAAATAGACAATTTTTAATTAATTAATTAATTTATTTATTAATTTATTTATTTCCCCCCTGCCTCATTGTTTGTGCTTACTGTCTTCTCTTTATGTCTGTTCATTATGTGCTCTCTGTGTCTGCTTGTCTTCTTTTAGAAGGCTCTGGGAACTGAATCTGGGATCTCACATATGGGAGGGAGGTGCTCAATTGCTTGAGCCACATCCACTCCCTGCTTGTTGAGTCTCTCGTTGTGTCTCCTCATTGCATCATCTCGTTGTGTCAGCTCATTGCATCAGTTTGCCATGCCAGCCCATTGCGCCAGCTTGCTGTCTTGCTCGTCTTCTTTAGGAGGCGCCAGGAACTGAACCCAGAACCTCCTATGTGGAAGGCGGGCACCCAACTGCTTGAGCCACATCTGCTCCTAGAAATACACAATTTAACAATAATAGTTGCTGACTTCAACACCCCACTTTCAATAATGGAATGAATAATGAATTATTATTTCAATAATGGATAGAAAATCAAGAAAGTAATAGAAGGTGGAAACAATGTGATAAACCAACTAGAGCTAAAAGAAATATATACTACCATCCACCCTACAAACCGAAAAATACACTTTCTTCTCAACCTTACAGAGATAAAAATAATTATAAGGGTGTGAATATTCTTGCTGTCCTGATTTTGTGATAATCAGGGTAGGCTAAACATTCGCTATATTAGAAACCATGCATGTGTCCCCAGACCTAGTTTTTCTCCCTAGGTCTGGTTTTTAGAATGATGGTGATAAACTAATCCTGATTTATTATATACCATCCTGTATGGGAAAAGACTGTAACTTTGGGTATCTTTGGTCAACCTTAAGCTATATAGCAGGGGGACGGATATGGCTTGGGTGATTGGGCATCCATCTCCCATATGGAGGGACCTGGGTTCAACCCCTGGGACCTCTCGGTAAAAATTAAAAAAAGAAAAATATAGAAGGCGCATGGGCCACAAGGCACTGTGTGCAGGTGCACCACCAGGCCCTGCGAACGGGTGAGCTGTTAGGCCCTGTGCATGTGTGCACCGCCAGGCCCTGAGAGCGTGTGTGCCGTCAGGCCCTGTCTGTGGGTGAGCCGTCAGGCCCCATGCGCGGGTGTGCCGCCAGGCCCCGCGAGCAGGTGAGCCACCAGGCCCCGTGAGCCGTGCAGCAAGATAATGACTTAACAGGAGAGTGACACAAGGGAAAGCCAAGATGAAATGCACTGAAAAACTAGCAACTAAGGTGGTGAAGGTGGTAGGACACCTCTCTCCCACATTGGAGATTCCGAGGATCGAATCCCAGTGAAGACAGGAGGAGAAGGATGAGAAGGGAGGGCAGGAAATGGACACAGAGAGTTGCCCAGTGAATGGACACAGAACAGCAAAAATGGGAGGGTGGTAAAAATGGATAAAAGTAAGTAAATAAATAAATAAATCCTTAAAAAAATGTATAGGGGTGGAAGATACAGACTATAGTTAGTAGTAATACTTTGACTATGTTCTTTCATGATTTGTTAACAAATGTTTCACAAGAATGCAGGGTGTTTGTGGGGGGGTTGATGTGTGGGAGCCCTGTATGATGTTATACATGTTTGTTTTGTAAGATCACGATGTTTACGGAACACTTATAATTTATGTATGTTCATGTATGAATGATATACTTCAATAAATTATTTTTTTAAAAAAGAATTATAAGGGAATACTATGAACAATTACATGCCAAAAAATTAGATAACTTACATAAAATGGACAAATTCCTAGAAACATATAAACTACTGAAATTGATTTAAAAAGAAATAGAAAATATTAATAGATTTAATTGTTAAAGAGATTAAATCATTAATTTTAAAACTTCTAGAAAGAAAAGTTTAGGCCTAAATGACTTATCTAGTAAACTTCCCACCAAACATTTAATGAAGAATCAATATCAATTATTCACAAACTCTTCCCCAAAAATAGGAAAAGAGAAGGCACTTCCTGATTCTATTTGCCCAGTATTATCCTGATGCCAAACCCAGACAAAGATATGATGAAAAAAGAAAACTGCAGATGAATATTTCATGAATATAGACTCAAATATCCTCAAAATTCTAGAAAACACAAACCAGAAACATATAAAAAGGACTATACTATGACGAAGTGGAATTTATCCCAGGATGTAAGGTTGGTTTAACATCCAAAAATTATTAATGTAACAAGCTGTATCAATTGAATAAGGGTCAAAACTCACAAAATAATTGCAATAGAGACAGAAAAAGCATTTGAGAGAATTCAGAACCCTTTCTTGATAACAAAAATTTCCAATAAAATAGGAATAGAAAGGAATTTCCCCAACTTAATAAATGGCATCTATGAAAAATGCACAGCTGACATCGTATTTAGTAGTGAAAGATGGAAGGCTTTCCATAAAAGATCAGGAACAAGATAAGTATGTCTGTTCTTGCCACTTACATTCAACATTGTATGGGAAGTTCCAGCCAGGGCAGTAGGCAAGAAAAGAAATAAAAGGCATCCCAAATGGAAAGAAATATGTAAAGCTATTTCTATTCACAGATGACATGATCTTACATATAGAAAATTCTAAGAAACCTACTAAAAATCTATTAGAATTAATAAATGAGTTCAGCAAAGTTGTAGGACACAAGATAAACACACAAAAATCAATGGCATTCCTATACACTAGCAATGAAGATTCCCAAAATGAAATTAAGAAAACAACTCAGCTTATAATAGCATCAGAAATAATGAAACATTCAATAAGTTGAATATAATTTATGCTCTGAAAACTATAAAACATTGTTGAAGGAAATTAAAGATCTAAATGGAAAGACAACCTGTGTTAATACATTGGAAGACTTAGCATTGATATTATGTAAATACTATTCAAAGCAATCTACAGATTCAATGCAATTCCTATCAAAATTCCAATGACCTTTTTGCAAAAATGAAAAAGCCAATCCTAAAATTCATAAGGAATCTCAAGTATCTCTGAATAGCCAAAACAATATTGAAATTGATATTTCCCAATTTAAAAACTTATTACAAAGCTATGTAATTGAAACAGTATGGTACTGGCATAAGGATATACATATAGATCAATGGCACATAATTGATTCACAAATAAACCCATGTGTCTATGGTCAGCCAGTTTTCAACAAGGGCCAAGACAATTTAAGGGAAAAAAATAATATTTTCAACAAATGGTGTTGGGTCAAGTATACATCCACCTGCAAAAGAATGAAATTGGACTGTTACCCTCTGCCATATAAAAAACATTAGCTCAAAAAGAGCTAAAACTATAAAACTCTTAGAAGAAATATAGGGACAAATCTTTATGACTTTTCATTAGGCAATGGTTTGTTAGATGTGACATCAAAAACACAAACAACAAAAGAAAAATTAGATGTATTAGACTTTATTAAAATAAAAATAATTTGTGCTTAAAGGACTCCATTAGAAAATGAAAAGAAACCCAAAGAATAAGGAAAAATATTTGCAAATCATATATCTGATAAAAGATATGTATCTAGAATGCATAAACTATATTTACTACCCCACAATAAAAAGACACATAACCCAATTGAAAAATGGTCAAAGGATTCAAACAGACATTTCTCCCAAGTAGATATGTAAATGGCCAAAAATCACATGAAAAAGATGCTTAATGCCATTCCCATTAGGTAAATGCAAATCAAAACTACAATATGATAGTACTGTGCAACCATTGGAGTAGCTATAATCAAAAAGACAGACAATATTAAATGTCAGTGAGAATGTGGAGAAACTGGAATACTTATACATTGCTGGCTAGAATGTAAAATGATGCAGCCAATTGGCAAAACAGTTTGGCAGTTACTCATAAGGTTATACATGGTTACCATACTACCAGACAACTCCAATCCTAGGTATATACTAAAGGGAGATAAAAACATACATCTACACAAAAACTTTTAAACAAATGTTTCTAGCAGCATTGTGCATTCATTATAGTCAAAAAGTCAAAGAAACCTAAATGTCTAACATAATTAACTGTAGTATATCCATGCAATGGGATATCATATAGCAATAAAAAGGAAGTACTAGTACATACTACAACATTCATGAACTTTGTAAATGTTATGCTAAGTGAAAGAAGCCAGTCACAAAAGACCACATATTGTATGATTCCATTTATATTAAATTTCCAAATAGTTCAAATCCATAGAGACAGAAAGTAGATTAATGTTGCCTAGGGTTGAATGGTGGGGACAGTCACTGGAAGGAAATAATGAATGATTGCTAAGGGGTAAGAAGTTCCTTTTCAGGGTGGTGGAAGTGTCCTGAAAGTGTTTGTGGTAATAGTTGCACAACGCTGTATATATACTAAAAACCATTGAATTGTGTAAATTAAATGAGTGAATTGTGTGGTATGTGAACTATATCTCAGTAAAGGTGTTAAAAGAGGAAAAACAAAAACAGAATAGGGCTCTTGGCATATCTGGGAAAAATGGTGTTGAATGGAAAAGTGAGAAGAAAGAGTGCTAGGCAAGTAGCCTGAGGGCACTATGGTCTTAATGTGGAAACTCCACCATGTTTGCACACCAATTTTCCTGCTAGATAACTGTCCTTAGTTAGTGAGCCTGGCTTATGCCACTTATCTTTGATCTGCCACAACCTGGCTACCCCAGATGGTTAATTCCTCACAGGTCCACTGAAAATATCTAAAAACTAAAGGGAACCTCTGGAAACCTAACAAGATATTGGGAGGAGATTCTGTTCTTGTACTCTGGGATTGAAAACATTAGAGCACCCTGCACTGTTTCCTGTGTGGGCTTATCCAGGATATTGGACATTTGTGAATCTGAGGGCAATTTGAGGTGTGTCATGGATATGATACTTCTATTGCAGAGTCAAAGATCTCATGTCATGCTAATACCATTCCAGATGTGTACTAGAATGAAAGAAGAATGGTTCCAAGGGCTATAGATTGACCTGTGATGATGTTAAGAGTTTTTGGGGAAAATTTTAATTTAATTTAATTTAAAAAGTGGGTAGCGGATGTAGCCCAGTGGTTGAGTGCCTACTTCCCATGTATGAGGTCCTGAGTTCAATCCCTGATACCTCCTTTAAAAAAAGGAAGTTTTTGGTAAAGGCTGGGAAAAGGTCAGAGTCATCATTCAAACTGTCTTTATTTGCCAGGATTCTACGACAAGTATCACACAATGTTTGGGATTAAAGAACAAGAATTTATTGTCTCACCTTTTGACAGCTAGAAGTCCAACTTCAAGGTCTTGACAGGCCATGGTTTCTCCCCCAGGTCTACAACACTCTGGTGATGGCAGTCCTCCATCATATGGCAGTGTCTTTGGTCTTGCCTGTGGCTTTCTCTGACTTCTGGCTTCTCTCTCTTCTGGATTCTTCCTGTGGCTTTTCTCTCATTTCTGAGGACTTCTGGCTTCTTACTGTTTCTGGTTTCTACTCACTGACTGCATCCAAATTTTCTCTCTTTATAAGGCCTCTAGTAATATGGATTAATACCCACCCTAATTCAATTTGGCCACATCTTAACTAATAGTAACCTCTTCAAAAAGTCCTGTTTACAAATGGGTTCACATCACATGAGTGTGGATTAATATTAAACATGTCTTTGTGGGGTACATGACTCAATCCCCAACACAAGCCAAATCAAGTCCCTTGGGGAAAAGCACAGTGGGGAGGCAGAATGTACCTACAGGATTTATACAGTCCTATATGAGGCATGCTTATTTGTCTTATTGTGCTTGTGGGATAAGCATGACAAGTGAGACTCCATACCTATCTTTCTAATATTTTAAAATTATATGATTTTAATATTTATATCAGTATAGTCTTGATCAATAAAAAACACCTAAGCATTTCAAAAGGAAGGTTTTTAATAAGGGAATTAGATGTTAATAACACATGTGGAAATGCCAGGGGATGAAGGTTAGAGAAAGCTGTCAATATTCTTAGAAAAATAGTAAGTTACAGAAATTGTAGGAAATCACCACCTATGATCTCAGCTGTCAAAGCATCAAAATGATTTCCAGTAGAAGGTCTAAAAGCTCCTGCAAGAACTCATGTCTGCTTTCTGATAAAGCTAATATGGTTGGCTTGCCTGCTAGTATCAGAGGAGAAATAGGGGCTTCTGTTTTTCTTTCACCTTTCATGTCTCAAGCAAGAGTTTCCTACCAGAAGAATCTAATGTTGCTAGAAAGGGAGTCTGAAAAATACCTTTTCCATCATCAAGCCTATATGATTTAGGAGAGAGCTTGTAAAGATATTCTTTTAATTTCTTAGGCTGTTCAAGCAAATATCATGTTACCAGCAAAGCTGTTGTTCAAAAAATGAGGGTAGTTCAAAGTCTTCATAGACAAATAAAAACTGATAGAATATGTTACCAAATGACCAGATTTGCAAGAGATACTAAAGGAGGTGCTGCAGCATGAAAGGAAAAAAAAAAGGGTGAGAGATTTAGAGAAGAGTTTAGAAATGATTATTAGGAAGGGTAAACTGAAGGATAAGACAGACAATAGAATGATATGACAACAGAGACCCGAAGGACAAAATGGATGAAGTAAGTAACACCTTTACAGTTTTAACATTGAGTGTTAATGGATTGAATTCCCCAATCAAAAGACATAGACTGATATAATGGATTTGAAAAAATGAGTCATCTAAATGTTGTCTATAAGAGACTCACCTCAGATGTAAGGACACAACCAGGTTAAAAGTGAAAGGTTGGTCTTCAGCAAATCAAGATAGAAAATATTCTCCAGACTTACCTAGTGAGGTACAAACCACGTGTGCTTATCTGAAATTGGACAAAATTGATCTCCCACAGCAGGAGCTTCAGGTAAAATGCTTAGATGTGCCTGTTATTGATTGTCATGGTTCTCCCATGAATCTCAGTGATGGGGTTAAAGCACTAAGAACATCATCGTCAAGCAGTGAAAGGGCTTCTAAAGCCGGGGACCACCTCTCAGAAGCCTCCACTGGTATAAGAAACTCCGAGACTCAGAAAAAGAACACAAAATCACGAATTTTAGGCCAGAGAGTAAGCCCATTAGGTAAAATCCAA
>JAQZBX010006331.1:0-48106 GCA_029593785.1 Cabassous unicinctus | reverse complement strand
ATAATTCTCTGCAGTTATCAGACAGATTTGGATGGATTCTTCTTGGCTGTCTATGGATTCCATATTTTTCAAAAGTTTCATTTTCAAGTATACTGAACTATGGCCTCACAATATTTGCATTGGATGATTCAAACCATTGTTGATTCAGAAAATTGTGGGATTTCTTACTCCTGTTTGTCAATATTCTGTGGTTGCTTTTATCATACTACTTACTTGGAATAAAAAAAAAGCACCTATACTTAATTCAGATACAGTTGTACAATATGTGTAAGGGTGATATCAATTTAAAGATATTTATATGCTATAAACAATTTGTTTTATGCTTTTTAAAACTGTATTTAAAAACATACAATATATCCTCTGTGGCAAACAAAAATCTTAATACACACATATATTTTCTTCTTATTCAGCTATTGCTACTTACTCTAAAAATGAAAATTACATTTTAAAGCTATTACATATTCTAACTTTAACTGGTACTCAAAGCAGTTAATCCATTAATTCTTTATTGGAAAATCATTTTCAAATGACCTCCTTGATTTTGTCTAATTGCTCTTCAGTATTTCACTTGACAATTTTCCAGCTCATGGAAAATTATGACCACATGTGGGTGGATTCATGATTAACATTAGTCTTTTGTGAATTAGGCAGGTGCACTAGCTCAAAAATTGTACATGTTCACGTCAAAGCAGCAGATAAAGCTGTGTAAATATTTTAGGAACTAAAATAATGGGAAAATATTTATCCATTCACTCTTTAAAAGAAAATGTTGAGTGTTTCATTTATGACTGCTCCACTATTAAGCAAACATAAACATTTGCATCCATGATTTACCCACCATAGTTCTGTAATCATTGCCTCTTGATGATTTTGAAAATTATGGCTAAAATCAAAAGTCACATATATAAATTGCTTAACTATCCATTCTTTTAATTTTTCTTCTGTTTTTGATTAAAAAAAAAACAGGTCCATTAACAAGGTGAATGATATACATACTTTTATCTTAAAAGCAAATAAAAAATTTTGTGAAACTTTAAATTACCATTCCCCCTTGGTTTGCTTCTTAAGAAAGCCTTGATGATTACTTTGCTTTCATTATTATGTATCCCTCTTTGACCTAAATTTATTTGTACTCCAAGTTCTTATTTACATACCAACTTATGAAAAATGTCCTTGGTTTGGAGATTTCAAAAGATGCTTGATTTTCTGCATCCACTGGCCTTCATCCATTGCCACTGATAGTGCAATTCTTCCACAGGAAATCAATAGACTTCAAAAGCATCACATTTGAAATTCAGAAATTTCATTTTACATACAGTGAACAAATGTAGCTATATCGGAAAGAATGATTCTTTAAAATCTTATTTACCCCAAAGTCAAATCAATCTCACCAGGAAGAAATATGCTCTTACTAATACTACAAAAAAAAAAAACAGACTTGATTATTCCATATCCGGAGTTGACCTGATATATGTTTAGAGAGTACTGACATAAATCTTTGGGGATGACTCAGCATGTTGCTAATTAAACATTTTATAAACATTGCCTAGGGGAATCAGCCTATCAATATGTTTACTAATATAAACAGGTGGAAAAAAGCGCTTTGTACATATCATAAGACCAAACCAAACACAAAGATAACTTCCATTAACAAGTTATTTTCACACCTCCTATTTTGAACAAATGTTAATTGTTTTTTTAAAAACTGGGATTATTTGCTATTTAAACTAATACACCCTGCTTTTATAGTTTCCATTGCATTGTACACATTTTCATTCTATTACATAAACTTTAAATTATTTATGTTAACATCGTATCCATTTCATAATTATTTCCAGCTTTCCTACAGCTGGCGTTTGGATTATTTTGTAAAATCAATGTCAAATAGTGACTAAAGATGATCAGACTTAAAGTACATCTTTTGACACAGAATGCAATATTTATTGTTTCTTAGCAGTGTAACCTTGATCATTTTTTTAATCTTTCTGGTATTTACTTTCTTTCTTCAATATAGGGATAAATCAGTGCTTCATTTGATTAATGCATGCATTAAATAAGTCATGCAAAATACTTTTCCATCTGCTTAGAATTTAAGAAATGTTTGCAACTATTGATTTTAATTGTTATGAACAGTATAAAGCAGATTTTACTGTTGTTATAAACAAAATAAATATTTCTGTGCATGTTTTCCTGCATCTCTTATTATTCACTTATTTATTAAAAACAAATGAAATTGAATATATGTGTTGAATGTTAGATTTCAGAAACTACATATGATACTACATACAAACTTTTAGCTATTGCCTCTAATTTGTAATAGTATCATATCGTTTTTTGAGGAATAAAGCATCTAATAAAATGTAAAGAACTTAGAGAACAGCTTGTACAGATAAAACTTCCTATTGTTTTAGGAAGTTTATTATTATTAGTATTATTATTATTAATAGTATTATTAATAATAATACTATTATAAATAATAGTATTATCCCTTATAAATGCTTCCTTTTATTACATATCTGCTATTGTTTTTACCATAAATTTTTGTTGCATTTCATCATATGCTATTATTTATATGTCTTAGAAATCACTGATATTCTCCTTAAACTTTTTAATGTCGGGAATGACATTTTAGATTTCTTAATCATACGCCATCAGTACATTGTTGAGATAATATTTACATGCTAATAGTTAGTTTAAGAATGTTTATTTGTTGCTGATTTTCATTATATCATTTAATCATTTTGTATGATATAAAAGTTATAATATAGTAATAAAGTGAGTTAGTAATTTTTTCTAAGTATAAAAATTTTCTAAAGACAAAGAATTTGATGTTGCTATGTTGATGTTTGATTTTTTAGCGAACTTGTCCTGAAGTTAATCTAGATATGAAGATATTTTGTGTTTAGATTTATTGTTGCATAATTACTTAGTTTTATTTTTTCTGTTTAGTCTATGTTGTTTTACAACAGCTATACATTTCCAGAAAATCTGTTTAATTTGAATTTTCAAACATACTAGTAAGTTTTTCAAGTCGTATTCTGATATTTTCATTCTTCCTAAGTGTTTTGTCTACATTTTTGAAGTATCATTCCTTTATACTTTTCCTCTTTCTCAATCAATATTGACATTCTTTTGTTTATTGTCTTAGTCTTACCAAAGCATTAGGTTTTATTTATTTTTGATCTCTCTGCTTTAATTGTTGAATTTAGATTTTATGCTATTTTTTTTTTAAATTTGTTTCATTAATATTATCCAAACTTATTTTAACCATTTTCCTCTAGAGATATATAACTATTCTTACTTCCTTTAATTTTCATTTTTTTAATTTATTGAAGTATATCACTCATACATAAACATACATAAACAATAAGTGTATAATAAAAGCTGTGAACTTACAAAACAAATATACATAACATCATGCAGTGTTATCATACCTCCCCTATCATCAATACCTTGCATTGTGCTGGAAAATTTTTAACTAATGATGAAAGAGCATCCTCAAAATATTACTACTAACCAAAGTATATTATAATTGATGTATTTTTCCCCAACCCACACTATTATTATTTTTATATTATTTATACATGAACATACAAAAACAATAAGTGTATAGTAAAAGTTGTGAACTTACAAAGCAAACCTGCATAATATACAGGGTTCCCATACATCAGCCCAGCACCAACACCTTGCATTGTTGTGAGATATTTGTTACAAATTATGAAAGAATATTCTCAAAATCTTACTAATAACTATAGTCCACATCTTACATTTGGTGTATTTTCCCCCCCAATCCACCCTATTATTATTTTTATATATATATTTATTACAGAAGCTGTGAACTTACAAAAAATCATGCACATGTGCAGAATTCCCATACAACACCCCTCTTTAACAACACACCACACTATGGTGGGATATTAGGTACAGATTATGAGATAATATCATCAGACTATTACCACTAACCATGGTCCATAGCATACATTTGGCACACTTTTTCCATACTCCCCCATTGTCAACACAGTACATGTTTGGCATTGATGCATGAATATCAAAGTTTTGCTGGTAACCATAGTCCATTGGTCACTCCAATTGTATTTTTCCCATGCTTCTCCACATTCCCACCACCCTGCAATAGTGATGTACATCTGCTGTAGCTCACAGGAGGACACTCTTGCATCTATTCCATCAACCAGAATTCTCATCCACCTCTGGGTTCACTGTTTTAGTCAGTGCCTAAATTATTCTCTAGCTTTCTTTCAGTGGACATTTACATCCCTAGACTACTCTTTCCAGCTACATTCGTATTTGTAAACCAGCTGTTATTCACTATGTGTTACCATCAACTCTATACATTTCCACATTTTTACAGTAAAGCTAGCTAAAACTTCTACATATGTTAATCATCAGTGGTCTATCTCAGTACTCCCCCTATCTCCTTTAAGAATCTACCACCTACCACCAGGTCTTGAAGATGTTTTCCTATATTTTCTTTTAGAAGTGTTATGGTTCTTGCTTTTGTATTTAGGTCTTTGATCCATTTGGATTAATTTTTGTGTAAGGTGTGAGATAGGGGTAATCTTTATTTATTTTGGCTATGGATATCCAGTTCTCCCAGCACCAATTTTTGTAATGGACTGTTCTGCCCCAGCTGAGTGGGTTTGACAGGCTTGTCAAAAATCACTTGACACTAGATGTGATGGTCTGTTTCTTAACCATCAATTCGGTTCCATTGGTCTATATTTCTGTCTTTATGCCAGGACCCTGCTATGATGTTTGTTTGTATTTTTATCACTGTAGCTAGGTAATATGATTTAAAGTCCAGACGTGAGAGTCCTCCAACTTCACTTTTTCTTTTCAAGATATTTCTGGCTATTTGGGACTCCTTACCCTTCCAAATAAATTTGATATTCATGTTTTCCATTTATTTTTAAAAAGGCTGGTGGAATTTTTATTAGGATTGCATTGAATCTGTATATCAATTTGGGAAGAAATGGCATCTTAATGATATTTATCCTTCCAATCTCTGAGCATGGGATGTTCTTCCAATTATTTTGGTCTTTTTTAAATTTATTTTTTTAGCAATACATTGTAGTTTTCTGAATACAAGTGCTTTACATCTTTGCTTAAGTTTTTTCCTAAATATTTGACTACTTTAGTTGCTATTGTAAATGGACATTTTTTTCCCCGAGTTCCTCCTCAAATAGTGCATTACTCGTGTCTTTTAAAGTCTATTTCATCTTATATAAGTATAGCTAATCTGGCTTTTGTTTTTGTTTTTGTTTTGTTAACTATATTCATGGAACATCCTTTTATAGACTTTCACTTTCAATCAATTAGTATCTTGGGTCTATGGTTTGTCTCTCCAGACAGCATATAGGTGGCACATAATTTCTCACTCATTCCACCAATCTGTGTCTTTTGAATGGGGTGTTGGAAGAGACTATCTTCCAAGCCTCTCTCTCCTGTCTTTTCTTTTCAGACTAACTAAAGCACACTCTTTAGTATTCCTTGCAAAGTTGGTCTCTTGGTTGCAAACTCTCTCAGGTTCTGTTTATCTGTGAATATTCTAAACTTGCCCTCACTTTTTAAAGACAGTTTTTCCAGATATAAGATTCTTGGCCTGAAGTTTTTCTCTTGCAGTATCTTAAATATATTTTACCACTGTCTTCTTGCCTCCACAATTTCTGATGAGAAATCGGCACTTAATCTTATTGGGTATCCCTTATATGTTATGCATTGCTTTTCTTTTGCTGCTCTCAGAATTCTCTTTGTCTTTGGAATTTGACATTTTGATTAGTATGTGTTTCAGAGTTGGTCTATTTAGATTTATTCAGATGGGAGTACATTGTGCTTCTGGTACATGGATAGCTATGTCATTCAATAAGGTTGGGAAATTTTCTACCATTATTTCTTCTAATATTATTTCTGCCACTTTTCCCTTTTCTTCTCCTTCTGGGACACCCATGACACATATGTTTGCAAATCTTTTGCTGTCCTTTAGTTCCCTGAGACTTTGTTCAGTGTTTTCCATTCTTTTCTTCATCTATTCTTTGATGCCATTTCTCCAAGCTCACCAATCCTTTTTTCTACCTCCCCAAATCTGCTGTTATATGATTCCAGTATATGTTTACTTTCATTTATTACAGCTTTCATGCCCGTAAGAACTGCTATTTTTCTATGTATGCTTTCAAATTCTTCTTTGTGCTCATCCAATGTCTTCTTAATATCCTTAATCTCTTTATGCATCTCATGGAATTTATTAATGAGATTTGTTTGAACATCTATGATTAGTTGTCTCAACTCCTTTATGTCATCTGGAGGCTTATCTTGTTACTTTAACTGGGCCATATCTTCCTGTTTCTTGGTGTGGATTGTAATTTTTTATTGGTGTCCTGGCATATGGCATACTAAATGTATTTATTCTGGGTGCAATTTCTCTCTTTAGTTTAGGGCTTTCTTTCCCTTTCTCCCTTGGTTGTTGTTTCGTAGTAAGACCTGAGGATGAAGTTAACGCTATAAACTGTAGAGGCTCAAGCTGCTTGCATTGCCCCAAGGACTGATGAAGCTTCTCCCACCTTTCTCCTTTGCCAGGTGTAGGGACAGAGCCACAGTTGTGTGTAATAATCCAAATCATGCACACCTGGACTGTAGTTGCCCAGAAAGACTGATGAAGCATTATGTCCCTTCCTACCCTTCCTGGGGCAGGGATGGAGCTGCAGGTGTGGGCAGCAATCTATGCCTTGTGGGTCCAAAATGACCACAATTGCCCTGGTAGACATTCCACTATTCAGCCTGTGCCAGACGAACATAATTGCAGTAACCTGGAAAGGCTGGTGCAGGTCTCACCAGCTTCCTCCCTGTCAGATATGGGGCTGAAGCCTAAGCTAGGGCTCCAAACTCCTGAGCTGTCTGCCTGGCCTAATGTGTCTGGAAGTCATAGCTCTCAGGAGCCCCACTATTTCAGGTAATATTTACTTTGGCAGTCAATGAGTTTCTGCTGAGACGTGGATAAGTGCAACCTCTAAAATGACATCCATACTCACTTGGAAGTCTCTTAGCCATATAAACTCATTTTCTTTAGTTTTTCCCCTTTTTGGTCAAGGTCTTTTTTCAGTTGCATTGCTAGTTGGTTCTTTGTGGTAATCCCTCAGTGCCAGGGAGGCTCATGCCCAAGAGTTATGTCCCATTCTGGGGGAAGGTTATTAATTTAATGCTGAGTTTTGGCATAGAGATAGGCTACATTTGAACAACAAGGAGTCTTTCAGGAGGTAATGCTTAGGCACCCTATAATACTACGTTATGTTTCAATTTCAAAAGGAAATGTTCATAAGTACAGTCATCACAATCAAGGGCCTGTCAGTGGTCCATTGTCCTTCAGTAGTGACTGCCACTATACTCAGAGGATTTTTGCTGTCCCATTAGAGAATGTGACAGAGCTCCCCAGCATGGGAATTCAATGTTTCTTTGGTTATTGTGTGGATCTCCACCCACTGTGACAATGCTTCATGAACACTTGAACCCATTCATATGCCTTATAGGTGTGCCCCAGGTGAACTTCCTCCAATGCATCCCACATCTCTGACACCCTGCACCAATGATCTTCACAGTGGTAAACCTGCTGTGGTCCAAAGCTTCTTCAAAATTGAAGCCAACAAAATAACCAAATACAATTAAAAGGAAAATGATATAATAATGATGGCTTTAAAAATAATGAATAAATATGAAAACATTTTTAAAATTTTGAAATACTATAAGAATAAAAAATATAAAATTAAAATTTTTTAACATTGTGTCTTTCATCATTATAAGATCTGTGTTTTTGTATATTCAGTAACATTTGCTTCCATATTTTTTGGTGAATGTCTTATTCTTGCATTTTGCCTTCAAAGAAGATTTAGGTTACAGAAAAGTCATGTACAGAATATAAGTGATTACCATATACCCAACTTACTCTCCCTTTTCCCCTTTCACCTATTAGTACATGCAGATGGTACATTTTTTTCAACTGATGTACAAATATCAGAAAATTGCTACTAACTATGGTCAATGATTTATACTGTGGTTTACTTTTTGGACCATACAGTTTTATACACTTTAATGAAGTTTGAGGTGGTCTGTATGCATCCTTACAGGATAATGTAGAAAAATTCCATTGCCTCCAAAATGTCACATGTTCCATCTATTCTATTCCTTCCTCCCTCTTCCCTTGGGACCAATGGTAACCACCAAGACTAACTCATTTTCAGGTCACATTCATAGTTACTTCCAACAACATTGAGGGCTTGACATACTTGGCTGTCTTCCCCTATTAGGCACTGCCTATACTCTCAAGAGACTCCCACCCTTTTATTTGAGATCATAGCAAGGATCCCCAGGATGGGAGTCCAACACCTACCCACTCATTATGTGAGTCTCCATCCCCTGATACAACACATTATGACAAAATGAATGCTACACATTCCCTAGAAGCCTGCCTCAGGTATGACCTATCCCATGTGCCCACATACCAACAACGTAAACTAGTAACCTTCCTCTGCCATATTTGGCAAAAGAATATTCTCAGCATTATAGTTTCAACCACATACCCGCAAATCTCCAGAGTTCACCTGCTCCCTCCCCCAACCCTCAACCCACTTCCATGGAGTGTCTAACCCACCCTCCCCACCCGAACCCCCTCATAGACCAGCACTGCCCTACCCAATAACATCTCTGCACAACTACACCCTTCCACCTTATCATAGATTTTGCCCATATGGGCATTGACTCACAAACTTCTTCTCCCTTTCTGTCTCCTGAAAACTTATCTTCCAGACTTTAGCTCTGTGAGTCTGCTCAATTTTATTAATTCATATCAGTGGGGACATGTAATATTTGTATTTCAGTGCCTTGCTTGCATCACTCAACATAAGGCCTGCAAGATTCAGCCATGTTATCCCATATGTTAATATTGCTTTCCTTCCATTAGCTGTGTAATATTCTATTGTATGTATGAGCCACAATTTATTTATCCATGCATCTGTTGATGGAAACTTGGGTAGTTTACAAATTTTGACAATAGTGAATAATGTCACTATGAACATTGGTGTGCATATATCTGTTTGTGTCCCTGCTTTCAGTTCTTCTTTCATCAGTGTAGGCTGCTTGTGTTTCTAGGAATTTATCCATTTCCTCTAAATTATCCATCTTGTTGGCATAAAATTTTTCAAAGTATCCTCTTATAATACTCTTTATTTCTGTGGGGTCAATGATGATATTCCATTCTTCATTTTCTTATTTTACGTATTTGCATATTCTCTCTGTTTTCTTTGTTAGTCTAACAAATTGTTGTCAATTTTCTTAATCTTCTCGAAGAACCCAACCTTTGGTTTTCTTTATTTTTCTAGTGTTTTCTTATTTTCAATTACTTTAGCTCCCCTCTTATCATTGTTATTTCCTTTTTCCTACTTGTTTTGGCATTAGTTTCTTGTCCTTCTTCTAATTCCTCCAGTTGTGCAGTTAGGTCTTTGATTTTAGCTCTTTCTTCTCTTTTAAAAAAGGTCTTTATGGCTATGAATTTCCCTCTCAGTAAAACTTTTGCTGCATCCCATAGGTTTTGATAAGTTATGTTGTCATTTTTATTAATTTTAAGGTATTTACTGATTTCTTTTGCAATTTCCTCCTTGACCCATTTTTTTTCCTAAGTGTGTGTTGTTTAACTTCCATATATTTGTGCCCAATCTGTTTCTCTGTCCCTTACTGATTTCTTTACTTAGTATAACTCAATCTTTCTGAATTCATTAATAGTTGTTCTGTGGCCTAGCATATGGTCTTTCCAGGAGAGTGATTCATCTGCACTCAAGAAGAATGTATACCTTGCTGTATTGGGGTGTAGTGTTCTGTATATGTCTTTTAGGTCCAAATCCTCTAATGTATTATTCAATGTCTTTGTTTCTTTATTGATTCTCTGTCATAATGTTCTGTCTAATGGTGATAATGGTGTATTAAAGACCCCAATGTAGTTGTCTGAGGCATCTATTTCTCCACTTAGTTTTTCCAGCGTTTGCATCATGTATTTTGAGGTGTTTTGGTTATGTGCAAAAATGTTTATGATTGTTCTTTCTTCTTGAAAGGTTACCCTTTTTACTAATATATAGTGTCTGTCTTTGTCTCTTACAATAGTTTTGCATTTAAAGTCTATTTTGTCTGATATTAGTGTAGCTACCCCTGCCCTTTCTTGGTTATTTTTGCTTGTAAGAATGTTTTTCAGTCATTCATTTTCAGCCTCCTTGAATTCCTGGGTCTAAGGTGGGTTTCCTGTAGACAGCAAATAGATAGGTCACATTTCCTTATCCATTCTGTCATTCTGTGTCTTTTGACTGGTGAGTTTAATCCATTAACATTCAATTTTATTACACTCAAGGAATTAATTACATTAGCCATATTTTCTTTGGGTTCATGTATGCTATATGTTGTTTTTATTTCTCTTTTTATTTTTCAGTTGTTCTTAAATTCTCCTCCACTTCTCTCTCTCCTGTTTTTCCCTTTTGACCTAAAGAACTCTCTTTAGTATTTCTTGAACGTCAGGTTTCTTATTGGCATTTTCACTTAATTTCTGTTTTTCTTTGAATATTTCTAACTTGCCTTCATTTTTTAATACCAGCTTTGCTGTATAGAGAATTCTTGGCTTTAATGTTTTCTTTCAGCACCTTAGTTATGTGATACCACTGACTTCTTCTTTCCATGGCTTCAGTTGAAATATCAACACTTAATTTATCGAGGTCTCCTTGTATGTGATGGATCTCTTTTCTCTTGCTGCTTTCATTGTTCTCTTTTTACCTGAGCATTGGGCAATTTGACAAGTATATGTTGTGGTGTAAGCCTATTACGATTTATACTGATTTGATTGTGTTGCCTTTTCTGGACATGTATGTTCATGTTCCTCAAAAGGGTTGGGAAGTTTTCAGCCATTATTTCCTCCAACACTCTTTCTGTCCTCTTTCCCTTCTCCTCTCCCTCCATGATGCCTATAATGCATATGTTTGTGTGTTTCATGTTGTCATGCAAATACCTAAGTCCGTGCTTCATTTATTCTATCTTTTTATCTATCTGTTCTACTATCTGATTTCAGATGTACTTTCTTCCACATTCCTGATTCTTTCCTTTCTCTGTTTAAATCTGCTATTATGTGCTTCTGATGTACTTTTGATTTCTTGGATTGTGCCATTCACCACCATCTGTGATGGGGCTAATTTGTCAACTCAGCCAAGTAATTGTGTCCAGGTGTTTGGTCCAGCAAGCACTGGGCTAATTGTAATACAAGAGCATTTATGGACTTCGATCACCAGTTAGTTTACTGAGTGGATGGCTGATTACATCTGCATCAATCAGGGTGATTGCATCATCAATGGGTGGCACTTTTATCCAATCAGTTGAATGCCTTAAAAGCGGCAGCAAATTGTTTTAACTGGAATAGACACATACTCTGACTATGGGTTTTCATTTCTGGCATGCAATGCTTCTTCCATAACTACCATCCATGGGCTTACTGAATGTCTAATCTATCACCATGGCATTCCACACAGTATTGCTTCTGATCAAGGAACCCATTTCACAGCAAATGATTTGTGGGAATGGGCATATGCCCACGGAATTCACTGGTCTTACCATGTTCCCCATCACACTGAAGCAGCTGGATTAATAGAACGGTGGAATGGCCTTTTGAAGACTCAATTATGGTGCCATCTAGGTGGCAGTACCTAGCAGGGCTGGGGCAATGTTCTTCAGGAGGCTGTATATGGTTTGAATAAGCATCCTCTCCAGGGTGCTTTTTCTCCCATAACCAGGATTGTTGGGTCCAGGAATTAAGGGGTGTATATGGGAGTGGCACCACTCACTATTACCCTTAATGAACCACTAGGAAAATTTTTCCTTGCTGTCCCTGCAAACTTAAGCTCTGCTGGTCTACAGGTTTTATTCCCAGAAGGAGGAGTACTGCCACCAGGGAACACAGCAATGATTCCATTGAACTGGAAGTAAAGACTGCCACCTGGCCACTTTGGGTTCCTCTTACCTGTGAATCAACAGGCAAAGAAGGGAATTACTGTACTGGCTGGGGTGATTGATCCTATCAAGGGAAAATAGGACTACATCTACATAATGGGGGTAAAGAAGAGTTTGCCTGAAATACAGGAGATCCACTAGGGCATCTCCTAATACTGCCATGCCCTGTGATTAAAGTCGATGGAAAATTGCAACAAACCAATTCAAGCAGAACTAACAATGGCCCAGAATCTTTGGGAATGAAAGTTTGGGTCACCCATCAGGCAAAGAACCATGGCCAGCTGAAGTGCTTGCTGAAGGTAATGGGAACATGGAATTGGTAGTGGAAGAAAGTAGTAATAAATATGAACTTCAACCATGTGACCAGTTACAGAAACGAGGACTGTAATAGTCATGAACACTTCTTTCTTTTTTTGTTATGAATAAGATTGTATATGTGCACAAAACAAAATTTTAATTTTCTTCCCCAACTTTTTCCCCTATCATATGAAATGTTGTATTAATTTCAAGTCATAACATTTAAGGATGTCAAGTTTAAGAGTGAATATTACCCAAGTACCTGCACCATATTCTGTGGGGAATTAATGTGTTTCCCATTGTACGCAGGGGAGTTGAACATTGTTAGGCAGAAATATGTATGTATGCTTGTCTTTTATTGTTTTTACTTAGAGACTAAGTATTGTTTAGGGTAATGTGTATGGTTGCCAAGTTGACAACAGATGGGCTGTGACGGTTAGGCTAATGTGTCAACTCAGCCAGGTAATTGTGTCCAGGTGTTTGGTCCAGCAAGCACTGGGCTAATTGTAATACAAGAGCATTTATGGACTTCGATCACCAGTGAGTTTACTTTGATGATCGCAGAGTACATCTGCATCAATCAGGGAGATTGCATCATCAATGGATGATGCTTTTATCCAAGCAGTTGAATGCCTTAAAAGGGGAAGTTATTTCAACATTCAGAGAGATTTTCCCAGCTCGTCGTTGTACAGCCAACTTCTCCCAGAAACTCGTAAAGAACCTTTCATCAGACTTCCGTCGGAGCCCCTGGTTTGCAGCCTGCCTGCAGAACTTGGATTTGTGCATCCCCATGGTCACGTGAGAGACTCTTATAAAATCTCATATTATTGACAGATATCTCATGTTGATTCTGTTTTTTGAGAGAACCCTGAATAATACACCATCATATCCATTTTCTTTTTATGTATGTTTACAATTTCTTCAGTATGTTCTCCCTGTGTCTTCTTAATATCTTTAGTCTCTTCCTTCACCTCATTAAGTTTATTCATGATATTTGTTTGGACATCTTTGATTAGTTTTTCTATTTTCTGCATCTCCTCCTGGTTTTTAATTTTTTTCATGTACTAGGCCATGTCTTCCTGTTTGTTAGTATGCCCTGTAATTTTTGGTTGGTGTCTAGACATTTATTTATCTTGAGGGGTTTATTCAGTTGATTAGCTTCCCTTTCTACTCTAGGGTTTTATTTTGTTGTTGTTTTGTGTGTGTGTGTGTGTGTGTGGTAATGTTTCACTTTGACACTTCATTCCTCTCATTCTATTTCTTTGCTGTCGTTTATGTTCCAGTTTGTTCTTTTGGTTTCTTTGTCTCCCTGTTCTTCACTGTCCTGGGAGTTATGAAGCAGTGTCCTGGTCTCTTGTACCCCAAAGCAGGTCCTCAAGGCAACCTTTGGCTCTTTCTCCACTGTTTTAATGAGAGCTGAGACTTATATGCCTAACCTGATGGCCAGGTTCCCAAACTTCCCCTAAACGTTATTTTAAATCATTGTGAAATAACAAATCTTTGATTGCAAAAGTGAGGTTTGGTGAGAAAGTATCAACTACATTTTAAAGATCATGTTCTTTATTGCCTTTCCAATAATTGGTTTAAACCAATATATAATGTTTACACTCTAATATATGCTAAAGTAATTTTCTTTTCACAATGAGAAAAGTTACTTTCATGTAATGATCAGACAAAATACATCTGTGCCAACAACTTTTATAAATCATATTGTAATTACTGTGCCATTATTGTTTCTCAGCAAATATTAGCAAAAACATTCCTTTACTTTCATGGGTGAATAAGCATCTTGACAGTTGATTCTAGCAAATATAAACTTGAATGGTGACCAAAAATAAAAATTTCTTAATGGTACTGTTTTAGTCAGCTAAAGGGGTGCTGATGCAAAGTACCAGAAAACTGTTGGCTCTTATAAAGTGTATTTATTTGGGGTAGTAGCTAACAGTCACAAGGCCCTAAAGAGTCCAACTCAAGGTGCCATAAAAGATACTTTCTCACCCAAAGTCATTGACCACATGTTGATGCAGGATGGCAGGTGATTTCTGTGAGGATTCAGCCTTCCTTCTTCCATTTAAGGCTCCATGTTTCTTCTAATCTCAGTTGTAGGCTGGCATAAGCCTGGTCTCTCTCCCTGGGGCTTGTTTCTTTCTGAGCTCAGCTTCTGTGCAGTCTTCAGAAGACAAGCTGGAGGCTATCAGGCACATCTCTCTTCCAAGGGGCTATGCTGGGTCTAATGAATCTTCTCTCTTTCCTCACATATCTTTTTCTCTGTGTTCTTGCTTGGGTGTCTATTTATATTGCCTACCAAGGGGTGGGGTAACAACCCTGTACTCCCTAATCTTAACGTAATTTAATCAAAGGCATCTCAGTTGAATCTGATACAATCAAAGAGTTTGCTCAGAGGAGCAGACCAGTTTACAAACACAATTAATATTTCTTTTTGGAATTCATCAATCATATCAAACTGTCACAATAATGTTTTTCTACAATCCTGATTTTCCTTTTGTACTTCTCCTTGCTTGTTATATTCTTACCAAAGAAACTTATATTGTTGCATTTCTTTAAATTGTGTGCTCCAAAAAAGAACTTAATATTTATTTTGTATTGATATTTTAAAGTTAGATTCTGGTTGAAATAAATGTAGACCATTCTATGAAATGACAATGGGAAGAAATTTGTTAGTACTTTAGGACACTCTACCATAAAGAATAAGAAATTGTACTTCTGTCAAAGGTTTAGAAAATACTTGAGCTTTTTACATTAACCTAGATTGTCATACCAGAGTGAAAAAACCAGAAGCCACAAATGAAATCCACTTATGTCTATTCAGACTTTTACCTACAGTCCCCAAACAACAAACTTTCTTAATGATACATTAGAGCTGAGTGACTCATTAATTATAGAAATTAGACTTAAACATGATTTTTATAGTCTCCAAATGCCTCCAAATATCATTTTCTTATATATGGGGGAAGGTGAAGGGAAATTTCTATGAAAGAGATAGTGAAAAGATAATGACAGTATTATTGGATGAGTAATAAAAGAAAAGTAAGACCTAAATAATTTAGCTTTCGTTTACAAGATATTCTCTAAAGACACAGTGTGTCAAACCATTCTAATTCTACTTCCGTTATTTTCTTCACATCAACGGGAAATGCTACCTGTAGCCAATGAAAAAATCTTAATACAAAATATGAGTTTTAGCATGCTTTACACACCATGATTTTCCTTCTCAAATATGACTAGCAGAAATAAGGAAATTATACTTATTCAGTTTTTAGGAAATATTACCAGATGAAAAATGTAAAGTGAATATCTTCTCTTCTATTGCACCAAAGCTTTGTTATTTTTGTCTAGGAAAACAAAAAATAAAGAAAGAAATATATTCTCATGTCAAATAAAAGAGACAAAAATTCTACAACACATTTTATCTTAAAATTCTAGTTAATATTTCCATATATTTACATGTGTTAATCAATAAATTTAAGAAGACATTTTAATATTAGGTTTATGTTTTATTTAGATCACTTTTCATTTCTTTTGAGAATATTTTATAATTTTCATTGTACATATCTTTCAAATCATTTGTCAGATTTCTATTTTAGCATTTCATCTTTGATGCCCTTGTAATGATATTGTTTTTAATTCAATTTTAAATATTATACTGTTTCATTCTATATAGCTGTACAATTAACTTTTGTATATTGATCTATCCTGCAACTTTGATAAATCTATTTATTAGTTACAGCAGCATTATGTGGATTTTATCAAATTTTCTACACAGCCAATCATGCTATAAATAAAGATAGTTTTACTTCTTCCATTCCAATTTAGATTCCTTTTATTTCTTTGCCGTGCATTGTTGCATTTACTAGGAATCTCCAATACAATTTTGAATGGAAATGGTGAGCATTCCTGATCTTAGAAAACATGCAGTCTTTCACCATTAATTATGAAGCTCACTTTAGCTTTTCCATAGATGCCTTCTATTTCCTTCTGTTTCTACTTTTCTGAGTGTGACAGTTCTTTTATAAGTTTCAAAAAGAAAAAGATTATTATTATTTTAACTAATCCATTCCTGGAGCCCTTTTTAAAATTTTAAATGAAGCTTTAGATTACATAAATGATATATTGAATATATAGGGAATTCCCATATAGCAAACCTCCTCCCTTTCCCACACTTTTCCTCATCAACATCTTTCATTAGTGTAGTAGATTTGTTACAGTTGATGAACACGTATTGAAGCATTGCTACTAACCATAGTCAATAGTTTGCATTATAGTTTATACTTTGCACTGCAGTTTTATAGGTTTTGACAAAATGTATAATAGCTTGTATCCATCATTATAATGCCATTCAGAACAATTCCAGTGTCCAATGTTACACTTCTTCTTCCCTCTCCCTCCCTCAGAACCTCTGGTGGCCACTGCCTTTATGTCTATGTCACAAGTTCTTCATTGTTAGAATATTAATAAGTCTACTTTAGTTAAAAGTTGCATTCCCTCCTTGTGTTTGTTCATTCTTCAGTCTTGAGCATTTTAGGAAGGTGATGCCCACTCTCCTTCTGATTGAGAGGGGGCTTATATCACAAGGAGCAAATGGATGGAAACGTTTGTTTTTTACGATGGGCATTGCCCATCATCATCCTTTTTATGGTTGTCCTGGACAAGTCAGATGAACTGGAGAGTAGATGTTGCAACTATGCTGAGATTCAGGGCTCAACTGGCATATGAACAGATGGAAGACTTAAATCTCAGGTACATATATTTAATGAGTATAGTACTAATTATAGGTTCAAATAAAAGGAGCAGAAGGGCCATGTATAGGGAAATTATAAATGTGTCTAACTCTGTGTATTAGTCAGCCAAAGGGGTGCTGATGCAAAATACCAAAAATCTGTTGGCTTATATAAAGGGCATTTATTTGGGGTAGAAGCTTACAGTTACCAGGCCATAAAGTATAATTTACATTCCTCACTAAAGTCTCTTGCCATGTGTTGGAGCAAGATGGCTGCTGAATTCTGTGAGGGTTCAGGCTTTCTAGGTTGCTCTCTTCCTGGAGTTTGCCCCTCTCTGGGCTCAGCTGCTCTGCTGTCTCCAAAAGGTCACCTGTTGCCTATCAAGTGAATGGCTTATCTCTCTTCCTGGGGCCTCCGCCATGTCTAATCAAGCCTTCTTTCTGCTCCTCTGTGTGCTTACTTTCTGGGCTCCAATATTAAAACTCCAAACTCCCTTATTTGCAGTGCGGTTTCTCTGTGTGTCCTTGCACACCAAGGGGGTGGGGATGCAATGTCCTACTGATGTGGCCCAATCAAAGCCTTAATCACTATTTACTCAAGTCAAAATGAAACCTTTGTATCCAATTTAATTTAATTCACTGGATGGGACAGACCAGTTTACAAACATAATCCAATATCTATTTTTGGAATTCATAAGCAATTAAAAATTGCTACACTCTGTTACATTGGTAAACATATATTCCAAGGTAAGGCCCACTGACATGGTACCAATTCCTGAGATTGTCAGGAGCATCCTTGCTGAGGCACTGTTTATGGTAGCAGTCAATGAGATCCTCCTGAGGCATAAATAAGCTAACCTCTCGAATGACATTTGGTCTTTCTTTGAAATCCCTTAACCAGAAAAATTATTTTGTAATTAATATTTCTCACTTTTGGTCTAGGTCCTTCTCCAAATGCATAGCTAGTTGGCACTTGGTAATAATCCCTAAGTACCAGGGAAGCTCATCCGCAGGAGACATGACCCCTGTAGAGGGGATAAGTAGTGATTTTATATGCTGAATTTGGCTCCAAGAGAGGCAAAATTTGAGCATCAAGGAGGCTTTTAGGAGGTAACACTTAGGCAATATATAATAATAAGTTTCAATTTTGCAAGTAATATTAGGTTTAAATGTATAAAATAACTATCCGAGGGTCACCGAAAAAGGTATTTAAGAGATATTAAATATATATATTTTTTAATTTCACATAAAATTTTTTTAATTTGGTTTTTACTTAGCTTCTTATTTTATAGCAGCTTCTGTTTTATGGATAGATTTCATAATCTAACTTTCCTTTATCAGAGAAATAGTTGATATTATTGGTTTACCTAAAATTTATTTACACAAGTGAGAAATCAAGCATTTTGTATGTAACTTAAAATAGTTAAGTCCTGTTTTCAGGCTAGTTAGAATACAGAGGTGTTCATATAGAAATATACCAGGCTGAAGGAGTAAAATGAGATATTTAGAAAGGATTTATATAAAGAAGAACAGAGAGTTTTTCATTGTTTTATATTCGAGGGTATATTTTTCATATAAACACAATCATTTTATTTTTTAAGAAAATTCCATTCTTTGCACCATGTTCTTGAAGGATTGCTTAACTTGGTGATTCCTTTTTATATATAATGAGATTCAAAAGGGGGGCCACTGAGATATTGAGCACAGCTTCTTAAAAAGACTCTCTTGCAGAAGTTTTAATGTATATGAAATGCATCTGCCATGAGAGAGGGAGATGAATAATATGTGGGAGGAACAAGTGGAAAAGGCTTTTTACCTTTGAGTGGTGGAAGGAATCCTAAGAATGCTATGGATGATATATACATAGGAGGGAATAAGTAATGTCAGGGTGACCATGAGCATCACCATAGCTGAGAAAGATGCCATGAGTTCTAGAAATATTGTGTTTGTGCAAGAAAACAGCAGAATTGAAGAAGAATCACAGATAACATGATCAATTATATTGGAAGTACAGAAATCCAACTGCAACTGCAGGATTATTGGTGGGAAGATGATCAGGAATTCTACCAGCCAATGATAAGCAGAGTGCAGACCCTGCTGTACGTGATGGTTCTGTAATGAATAGTTATAGGACATGGCAGACAGAAGGTTAAATTCTGTCACCCCCATGAAAATGAAGGAAAGAAAAAATAGCTGAGGCATACAGACATTGTGAGAGGTGTTTTTGTCCCTTTTCACAATGGTGATAAGGAATTTGGGAACGCAGACAGAAGTGGATGATGTTTACAGGAATGAGAAGTTCCAAAGGAAGAAATACATGGTGGTCTGGAGGTTAAGTTCTCAGTTTGTGAGGGGGATGATGATGTGGTTCCCAGTCATGTTTACTGTGTAGGTAAGAATAAGAAATATAAATTGTTTTGCCTGCCAGTTTGGATCATTTGTTAATCCCAGAAGAATAAACTCAGGTACTGATACATCATCTCTCATTATTCTCTTTCTTCTGGTATTTTTCTTTTGTTTGTTTCTGTAAAATAGGTGAAGAAATAAGAAAGCTCTCACTCAATAAATTTTTAAAAAAGTTTTTTAAAAACAGTCTTCTTTTACTTGTAAACAAAAATGACTTTCTAGTACATAGAATCCATTCTTTTACATTATATTTATAAGGGAAGTGCTGGGACCCTGACCCTCCTTGGCAGAAACCAACAACTTTAGGAAAATAAACTCCCCTTGGTTCCTTTCTTCCCTCTTCCCCCCTTTTCTCCATGGAACCGTTGTCAGGAAGATAATCATTCCCTGCCTGCTCTTTTGAATTGAAATTTGCAACTCTAAACAGGTGACTCTTTTCCTCCCTAATAGCCCTCTGCTTTTAGGAAGATAAGATAACCTCACTCCTCTGTTTTTGTAACCCTGCCTGCCCACTTACTTAGGAATTTGCCCATTTAGTGTTCCTATATAAATTTATGAAAATAAAAAAAAAAGACCTCAGAAGTTGGAGACTGAATACTCCTCTGGGCCTGTGTGCGTAATAAAATTCGTTCATCTGTACCCCCAAGAGTGCCACTTGGGTTTTTTTCTGCCGGCCACAACATTTGGTTCCCTGATGGGGAAAAACCAAATTGAGCAAGTTTGTTGTGCCTTTGGCTTGGGGCTGATGGGCGCAGCCAACAGCTATCTCCAAGCGAACGAGGTGGGTGCCACCTCTCCCCTTGATGGAGCCTCCTTCTGTGGTGGTCCCCACAGGCTATGTCCTTACACCCTGGCCTGACTCAGCAGGGAAGAGGACCGAACAGGGCCAGAAGACTCCAGAAAGGAAAGGCCCCAGGTGCCAAATCCTCAGTCAGGCCCATCTCTGGATGGAAGAGGAGACTGATCATGTCCTGAAATCCTGAGTACCGAGATTCCATAATAGGGAAATTCCTGTGCAAGGGACTGCATAACCTCTGAGTGACTGCATGAGTGAGTGAGGATGGCAGAGGCTTGTGTCTGCCGTACCTGTCTGTGACTCCAAAGCTTTAAGCTACGGAGCCTGTTTGGTCCCTAATCTGTTTTCCATGGCTATGTCATATGGCATAATGGCCACCCTGAACTTTACCCCGTCACCTTAGCTAAGACGAGCCGAAGTTATCATGAGAGATGCGGACAGATGGGCATCTGAGTGGCCTTGAAAGAGGTGACCCTTTCCCTTGTCTGTCTTGTGCCAACGACTCAGGGTATGGGCTCATCACAGTCAAAACCTACTGTCTTAAAGTGTGTGCTCAAGAATTTCAAGAAAGGTTTTTCTGGAGATTATGGCATCCAGATGAACTCTGGCACTCTCTGAAACTTATGTGAAGTAGAGTGGCGCACTTTTAATATTGACTGGGCCTTGAAAGGGACCCTGGATATAGCCAGGGTCCATGCAGTGTGGCTGGTTGTCACAGGAACTCCTGGCGACCCCAATCAGTTTCCCTAGTTTGATACTTGGTTGGAGATAGCCCAGACTCAGTCCCCTTCAGTTCAATTGTGTGTTGGAGAAAAGGGACAGAGCAGGGTCCTGGTTGCACAGGGAATGGGGTTCTGGAATGCAGTCATTCATCAAAGGTCCTCTGAGGAGGACCCACCACCACCCCCTATGATCCGGCTGCTCTAGCCTCTCCTCCTGACCCAGGAGCACAGGCAGATCTCCCAGAAACACCCGCACCTTCAGTCTCTCTTCCTAGCCTGGGAATGCAGGCAGATCTCCCAGCAACACCTCCACCTTTGGCCCCTCCTGGAACCCCCTTTGAGGAAAACCCTGCAACCACACTAGCAAGGAGACTCTGGTCGGCAAAACCCATGTTACAGATGCCCCTCCATGAAACACAGGGTCTGGACCAGCTTGGCGAAAATGGGACCATCCAACCCAGGAAGCCTGTATACTACCAGCCCTCCAGAACTACGGACCTCTTAAACTGGAAGCACAATACCCCTCCTACTTGGAAAAGGCCCTGGCCCTTATTGATCTCATGGAATCCATTTTCCAAACCCATCGTCCTACTTGGGATGATTGCCGTCAAATCCTCCTGACTTTATTTAATATGGAGGAGAGACGATGAATTCTGATTAAAGCCAGAAATGACTACAGGAGCAGGCCCCTACTGGCATCTTAAACCCAGAAGTTTGGGCATGAGAAGCGGCACCAGAAACCCAACCTAACTGGGACTTCAACACTGAACAGTGACTGGCTGCACTCCAGCAATACTGGGAAGCACTTCTCCAACGGGTCCGAGAGGGGGCAAAATAACCCACAAACATGACAAAGACGACTTTAGTTACTCAAAAGCCCGATGAATCTCCAGGAGATTTCTATGAATGGTTTTGTGAAGCCTTCAGAATCTACACTCCTTTTGAACCAGGAGCTCTGGAAAACCAGAGGATGGTGAATGCCACCTTTGTTGCACAGGCAGCAACGGACATTAGAAGAAAGTTCCAAAAATAGAAGGGTTTGTGAGCATAAACACCTCTCAACTACTGGAAGTCACCAAGAAATTATTTGCCAAGAAGCAAATAAAACATCAAGCCTCCCTACTGGCAGCAGCCTTGGGAAATCCTGACCCTACCAGATGAGAAGCGCCACCTCGAAAAGGGAGGACAAGCACCAGAAGGGTGCCTCTGGCCAGAGACCAATGTGCTTACTGCAAAGAAAGTGGACACTGGAAAAATGATTGTCTTCACCCCCAAAAGACTCAGGCACATAGAGGGAACATCCCTAAAGGGAAATACCAACCTGAGCCCCAAGACCATCTGATTGGGCTGGAAGGGCTCAAACCTGAATAAGGGGGACTGGGCTCACTCGAACTTGGCCCCCTTGAGCCCATGGTCAAACTGCAAGTCAGGGGCCAGTCAATGACTTTCATGGTGGACACTGGCACTGAACATTCTGTGGTCACAACCTCTGTCACCCCCTTTAGCAGAAAAACCACTAATATCATAGGAGCAAGTGGGGACCAGTCAAGCCAATGGCCTTTTTGCTAATTAAGAACTTGCCAGCTTGGTGGCCACGAAGTGAGTCATGAATTTCTGTACCTGCCTGAATGTTCAGTCCCGCTGCTTGGTAGGGACCTCTTAACCAAATTGGCAGCCCAGATTACCTTCAAACCTGAAGGGCCAGCGAGCTTAAGCCTCGGGACCAGCCTTACTCTACTCCTCACCATACCGTGAAGCGAAGAATAGAGACTTCATGTGGAAGAAAGTTCAGGTCAGAATCCAGAAAAACTGCTGGAACTTTCTCCCCAGGTTTGGGCAGAAAAAAACTCACTGGGAATTGCACAGAACCATGCACCCACCATCATTGCCCTGAAGCCTGGAGCGGTCCCGGTTTGGCAGAGGCAGTATCCCATCCCCCATGAAGCACAAATGGGCATAGTCAAACACATAGATCCCCTGAAGGAAGAAGAAAGTCTAATGAAATACCAGTCACCCTGGAACACCCGACTATTGCCAGTAAAAAAGCCAGATGGGACCAGATATCAACCAGTGCAGGATTTACAAGCCATTAATAATGCCACTCTCACCTTACATCAGGTTTTTCCCAATCCGTACACTTTTTTAAGAAAGCTGTCGCATGAAGCCACCTGGTTCACTTGCCTGGACCTGAAAGATGCCTTCTTCTGCCTGTGGCTGGCCCCCCAAACCAGCCTCTGTTTGCCTTTGAATGGGAAGATCCCAAAACCCAGCAGAAAACTCAGCTAACCTGGACTCAGCTCCAACAGGGCTTCAAAAACTCCCCTACCCTTTTTGGGGAAAACTTGGCAGCAGATTTGGCCACTTAACCCTGGGAAGAGGGCAGGTGTGCCCTCTTACAATATGTAGATCACCTCCTACTTGCCAGTGAAATGAGAGTAGACTGCTGAAGAGGGACCCAGACTCTCCTACAACTTCTAACACAGACTGGGTACAAAGTGTCTTGGAGAAAGGCCGAGATCTGTAAACAGCAAGTCAAGTACCTGGTGTTCAGCATCTCACAAGGATACTGGATGCTTGGACCTGAGCAAAAGAAAGTGATCTGCATCATCCCTACCCCCACCACAAAAAGAATGCTTCGTGAGTTCCTTGGGGCTACAGGGTTCTGCCACATCTGGATTCCCAGGTTTGCAGCCATGGCCAAGCCCCTTTACGAAGTTCTGGCAGATCCAGAAAAAGAGCCTCTTACCTGGGGAGAAGCTCAACACCGAGCCTTTCAAAACATCAAAAGACAACTCAGCTGAGCCCCTGCCTTGGGGCTCCCAGATATAACTTGAAACTTTAACCTGTTTGTGCATGAAAAGAACAAAGTAGCATTGGGGGTTCTCACACAAAGAGTCGGCCCCTGCCAAAGACCTATTGCTTACCTCTCCAAGCAGCTGGACTCTGTGGCTGCACGGTGACCACCCTGCCTAAAAGCCTTGGCAACAACCATGACCCTCGTCAAAGAAGCCAACAAATTAACTCTTGGACAGGCAATTCATGTTATGGTGCCACACACAGTCACTGCCCTAATGAACTCACATGGGCATCAGTGGATATCAAATTCCTGCATAGCACATTACCGAGATTTACTCTGTGAAAACCTCAGAGTGACAAAAGAAACGCTGTGCAGTCTGAACCCTGCCACATCTTTGTCAGAGGAGGAAGGGGTTCCTGAGCATGACTGTGCCGAAGTGACTGAAGAAGTTTATGCCAGTCACCCCGACCTCCAAGACAAACCACTCCCTTCCCCAGATCAGACACTATTTACAGTTGGGAGAAGTCTTTTAAAAATGGGGAAAAGCTTGCTGGATATGCAGTTAGCACTACTGAATAGGTTTTGGAAACAAGGTCTCTAGCTTGGGGATGGTCTGCACAACGGGCAGACCTCTGGGAGGTGGTCTGAGTCCTGCAGCTAGCCGTCAGGCAAGCAGTAAATATTTACACTGGGTGTAAGTACACATTTGCTACTGTTCATATCCACTGGGCAATTTATATAGAAAGAGGTCTCCTAACTGCAGGGAGAAAGGAAATAAAAAACAAGAGGAAATCCTCCAACTTTTAGAAGCAATTTGGAAACCAGACAATGTTGCCATCATCCACTGCCAGGGACATCAGAAATGAATGGATATAGTTGCTCAAGGAAACAGGCTAGCCAACAAAGCAGCTCGGCAAGCAGCTGAAGGAACCCATGGAATACTAGTCCCAGAATTACCACCACAGCTGTCCGTCTTAGGATAAGAGACTGATCAACTAAGGTATACCCGGGAAGAACAGGAGTGGGCTAAAAGAGAAGGGGTAAGCCAACTCGAAGGAACTTGGCTGCTCCCAGATGACTGAATTTTTGTACCAAAAGGAGCCACTCATGCCCTCATTCAGTTATACCACCAACTCACCCAGCTAGGGAGATCTGCGCTAGAAGTCTTGCTCAGGAGATATCACTGCATAGCCTGGCTAACTTCTCTCTGTGCCACCATCAGCAGCCAGTGCCAACTTTGTGCCAAAAACAACCCCTTTCAATGCCCCCATACTCCAGCAGGGGTCCAGCACATGAGAACAACCCCCTTTAAAAATATCACAGTAGACTTCACAGAAGTGAAAGCAAGTCATGGGTACAAATATCTGTTGGTGACGATATGCACCTTTTCAGGTTGGGTCGAAGCTTTCCCCACTCGCACCGAAAAGGCAAGAGAAGTGACTAAGGCTTTACTTAGAGAAATCATTCCGTGAAAGGGGCTGCCACTGTTAATTGGAAGGGACAATGGCCCAGCCTTCATGGCTACTGTAGTCCAAGAGCTAGTAAAAATGTTAGGAGTCAAGAGGAAACTCCATACCACTTACAGGCCCCAGAGCTCAGGGAAAGTTGAACGCATGAATCAAACCCTCAAAGCCACCCTAGACAAATTCTGCCAGGAAACTGGTCTCCTCTAGGTAGAATTACTTCCCTTGACCCTTCTCTGAGTTAGGTGCACCCCAGGACCCACTGGCTATTCACCCTATGAAATTCTATTTGGGTGGCCACCCCCAAATATCCGGGCCTTCAGAGGAAATCTCCAACTCCTGGGGGAGGCTAGCCAAGATTCCATTCTCCAGCAGCGAGGGAAAACTCTAGCCAAAATACATAAAACTGTCTTGTCCCAGAATCTTACCCCCCTGGGACACCCAGTACACCCCCACCAGCCAGGGAACCTAGTCTGGGTCAAAGACTGGAATAAAGAACCCCTTCAGCCTTCCTGGACAGGTCCACATACTGTGATCCTTGTAACTCCTTCTGCTCTTCAAGTTGCAGGCATCTTTCCTTGGATCCATCATTCCAGGGTCAAGAAGGCACATCTCAAATAAGAGCAGGACAGCAGGACAGCCCAACCCATACCCAGCCACCCCTTGAGAGTGCGAGTCAACTGGGATCCTCAAGCACTGACCTCATCAATCACCGGCAGAATGGACCCCTGCTCCTGGTGGATCCTGTGCTTATATGGCCTGCTCACTTTGGTATTTGGAATTGCACTCACTGCTGTGGCTCCTGCAGACTGGACTGTTGTGAATAGAGCCCTAATTGCAATTGCTTATTGGTGTACAATAGGATGCTTCTGTGCCTTGACTTGCTTGTCCTTTCCTTCCTCGCTCCCTCCCTAGGAGCCAATACCCGCCCCCAAAATCTATGGCAGCTGCCAGTTAGTCAAACCTGGGACAAACAATCCTTGCTGAATGCTTTGGTCATGTTCTCAGCAGGTACAACTTCAGCCTCTGAAATATTTGATGCTTTTAGGGCAATCCAAGATCATGTTCCGTACACATTGCTGGTTGCCTCATAGCCCCAGGCTCCCATTCCTGCCCCAAGGAGAGGGTGTAAGGGTCCCAACTATGAGAGTTATGACAAATACCTCTGCTGAGACCCCAAAATGGTGGAGAATTCTGCCGCTCTTGGAGCTTGCCGGTAGTTGCCACTGATCCCTGGGAGGGGGTCCCAAGGACTTCTCCATATCTCCTACAGAAATTCCCCAGCCTGGCAGGGTGTTGCACAGAAACCTGTGACCCCATAAAACTCACCTTATTAAACAAAACCACTGGATCAGAAAATACCTTTTTAAAGGCCAAACAGGACTAAAACTAGGAATCAGAATATACAACCCATCGCAGCTGGACCCAGGGAACCTCATTTTGGTCCAACTGATCCCAGTAACCCAACCCCTAGAGAAAACTCTAATGAAAAATATCAGTAAAGCTGCCCAGACACTAGAAGCCAAAGTTAGAACAGCCCCCTGCAACGTTCTTTTGAACCACGTTCAAAATTTCTACCAACTCCTAAATGAATATCGGCCCGACATGGCTGCCACCTGCTGGCTATGCACTTTCTCCAGTCTAACCACCTTCTCCATACCTGTCCAATGGAACATAACCCTCCTGATCCATGACAGCTCTGTGGTGGGAACCAGGCCCCTCCCAGTCCACATAACTGAACCCCCAGGAAAACTGGCTAACTGTAAAAACATAACTACCAGTTATCCTTCAACCACCCTCCCTCTTGGAAAGGCCAACTGCAACACTACCCACCCACTCAGTGAGCCTGACCAATGCACCACAAACTCCACCATCTGGGTCTGTGGCACCAGCGCCTACCAGTGCTTATCTCAGGATGGTCAGGGCATCTGCTACTTGGCTTGGCCAGTACCATCATTCTCAGTGTATGGAGATGAGTTGCCTGGAGAGCTCTCCCAAGCCAAACAAGCAATATAGGCAATTCCTATACTCTTAGGACTAGGAGTAGTCAGGAGGGCAGCAGTATTGGGGGCCTCACTCACAGTTGGTCAGGAGGGCTTACAAACACTGGCACAGGAAATATCAAATGAACTCAAAGAAATATCAGGGGCTCGCAACAGGTTCTAAGACCAGATAGACTCATTGGCAGAAGTGGTTTTATAAAACAGGTGAGGATTAGTCTTGCTCACCACAAGTTCAGGGGGGATCTGTCAGGCCCTAGGGGAAGAATGCTGTTTCTATGCAAAGTCCTCAGGAATAGTTAGGGACAAAATGGCCCTACTGAAAGAATGAGCCAAAGACCGTTTAAACCGTGCATACCAGGCATCTGCCAATGGGAACTACTTCCAGTATCTCCTCTCCTGGATTTTGCCATTTATGCCACTAATAGCCTCAGTCTTTTTCTTCTTATCATTCAGGCCATGCATTCTACAGTACCTAACACAATACATCACTTCCCACTTAAACTCCTTAAAACACCAAATAATGCCTCATGTTAAATATCAGCCCTTGGGTACTATAGAAAAATCCCCATATTAGCAGATGATGCCCCATAAAGAATTATAAGGGCATCAAAAGGGGGGAATGATAAGGGAAGTGCTGGGACCCTAACCCACCCTCGGCAGAAACCCATAGCTTTAGGAAAACAACCCCCTTCAGTCCCTTTCTCTCCTCCTGCCCCCCTTTTCTCCATGGAATCCATGTCAGGAAGATAAGTACTCCCTGCCTGCCCCTTTGAATTGAAATTTACAACTCTAAACAGATAATGACTCTTTTCTTCCCTAATGGCCCTCTGCTTTTAGGAAGATAAGCTAACCTTGCTCCTCTGCTTTTGTAACCCTGCCTGCCCACTACTAGGAATTTGCCCACTTAGTGTTCCTATATAAACTTATGAAAATAAAAAAACAGGGCTCAGAATTTGGAGACTGAATTTTCCTCTGGGCCAGCACATAATAAACTTCATTCATCTGTACTCCCAAGTGTGCTGCTTGGGTTTCTTTCCGCCAGCTGGAACAATATCACAAATTAATTATTCTTGTTTCTTTTTTGTATCCTTACATATTTCAAAATAAATCTCTGTCACCTGAATGTTTCAATATATTCCCTGAGGAGCAAAGAAAAAAAAAAAAGATTAAGATCTGTGAGATTAAAACTGTTTAAAGTGAAGTTCTGAGAATTCCCTTCCCAATATACCTTGATACTCAATGCTGTTTGAATTTTTGTTTGTTTTCCTCTCCATGTTTATTTCTTTTCTATTTTGAATTGGCATTTATTACCCTTCCCCATTCAAACTTTTAGAATTGTGACAATACAGTTGTCCATTAGGAAGAGTGATCAGGCTTCATAGAGGTAAACAGAGATATTTAATGGCTAGAAGGTGTTTCTACACTATGTTTGAATATAAAATATGCTAATTTTAATTAATACTCCATTTTAATGGTCTTTTGTAAGTTTGTAAATGTGCTCTTCTTGAATATATTTTATTTACAAAGAAGAATCTTCTTTCTGTTAGGAGAATTAGTAATTTTAGTTAAGTCCTAATTTTATTTGTGTAAACTGCATGTGTTCTTACTAATTTTATTTCCTGAATGATGTACTACTTCTCCAGAATAATAGCTCTTCTTTTCTCAAGGAAGTGGTGATTGGAAATTGTTCAATAATCTAGGTAAGTTATAGTTGAGGTAAAACCTGATGTAGTTTTTGTTTTCATTTTTTTACTCCTGTTAGTGTCACTTATTCTATAAAGGATTTGCATTCTGGGTTGTTCATATTTAAAGTTATTTGGCATAAAAGACTTAGATGTGGTGTAGTCCAAGGTCGTACTTAGAATACTTACACTGTCCAGATATGTTGCCTGATTTTGCAATGTCTCATTTGTTGCCTGCATTGTTCTGAAGATTAATAGCTAACAAGTTGGAATAATACATCCTCAAGATTTGCCAGTTTATTAAGTGAACCAACTTACCCAGAAATTTGCCTAAAAAATTCCTGGGAAGGAGGTATTACCACTTTGCATGATTTACTTTCTTTGTGGTCATAAGAAATGCAAAATTTTGTCTTTTACCATTATATAATACATGTTAACTTTCACTATCTAAAAAATACAAATTTTTGCTTGAGCCACATCTGCTCCCCTTTGTGTTTAATTTTATAATAAATATAACTGGTTTAGTCCATGTGTCATTTTAATGTCTCCTTTAATTTGTTTAAACTTTAAAGTTTGAGGATTTTTCAAAAATCTATGCATCTTTTTCTGTTTTTGTCACCTTATATTGGTAAACAATAATCCAATATGTTGAAAATAAAGAACAAGTCCAAGAACTCCTCTACAATCCTGGCTAGAAGGACATATATATACACATTTCCATATATCCAACCAAATTTCTTTAAGAACAGTTGTTTCTTCCATATTCTAACTATTTCCACTTAAAGAAATATTATCCTGATTCTTGAAATGATGTAAAGTAGGTTGAAATGGAAGCTAATGTAATGTCTTTCCAAGTTTGAGGGACAAGGTAATATGATTTGTACTGCTGAAGTAATTTTATTCAGTAGAGCCTTAAATTTACATTCTAGATTTACAATGGGCTCACGGGGTTGATTAGTTGATTGAATAAACAAAAGGCACAGTGAAAATGGGTGTTCTCAAATCACCAAGTGCAGAACAATGGTCCAACTTTCACACAATGTAGACTATGTGTTTGTGGCCTGAATTCAGAGTAGAAGATATCAAAAACTTTACTTCTTCACAATATTCAATACCAGGACCATATTTATTGGTCTTAAATTCCACAGCC
Source organism: Cabassous unicinctus (assembly GCA_029593785.1). Lineage (NCBI taxonomy): Eukaryota > Metazoa > Chordata > Mammalia > Cingulata > Chlamyphoridae > Cabassous > Cabassous unicinctus. The sequence goes on along the minus strand of JAQZBX010006331.1, from coordinate 18,013 downwards.
CTCAATTGAAATTTTTAAATTCAGATTCAACACACCAAGATAAGAATTAAGCTTGATTTGTATTACTGTCCTTTCCATTGAAGAAATAAAATTTAAATTTCACCATCTTTTGATTACTATTCCCACCCACTTAACCACATTTTTTCTGTCTCACATAACCTTGATCCCAGGGTTTCCTCCTAGACCTTGACCAAATCCAAGGCATTCTAACTTTCCCTCCTGCCAAGGTCAAATATATATTGTCTTGCTGGATATAGTAGAAATTAGTTTCCTAATTTTCTTTGATAAGTCAACCTTTATATGCCTTGCTTAAAGCTAAACAAATTAAGCCCCATATTTAAGATGAATTAAACAGTTAAGTCAGCTCTGGGGGAAGCCTGTGTTCAGAAGTTGGGGGGGAATGTAAGTTTAATCTGGCCCAATCTTTCTATTGGGCCTGGGGATTTAGGGGTATGGGCACAAGGGAAGTGCTGCAAAATAAGCCATGTTTTGTGTGGTTTGTCATGTGAAGTGGATTCCCATGTTCCTGTGGAGTTCTGAGAGAATTTCCCAATTAAATTTTTTTTTCTAGTGATACCTTTGTGAAGATAGGTGTAGTAAACAAATCATTATTAAAACATATTTGTAGCTTTGAGATGTGGGTAATTTAGTGAAGTTCAAAAGTCAAATTTCAAAAGGTTTGGTAGGTAAAAGAAATTGGCCTTGAGAGGTATAAAAAGGTTTCCTAGATTATGATTAGGACAAATTAAATAATTATAGTATATTTTCCATATTCTGATAGTATGTTTTTAAAGTTGGTCATAATTCTGGGATATTATAGAAACAAAGAAGTTTTTAACCTTCAATGGAGAAAAAGTTTTAAAAATATCTCTCATATTAAGAAATTGCCAGATTCTATTGAGGTACCAAAGGTTTTAGCTATAATCTGTTGTGCCAAAAACAGAATGAACAACCTTGAAAAGGGAATATAGAGGAAGTTTATTGAGCTAATGTAACATTAATTCTGATAATGAAAAATACAAATTTCTATTTAACACTATTAACTTAGCATTTTAACAAATTTTATTTTAAGAAAATTATGTTTTGAAAAATGTTTGAAAAGAGTTCAAGGATCTGTTTAGTAACTTAAGGTCTGTAGGCATGTAAAATATGTAGGATGTACTTTTAAGGAAAAGGGGTATAGTTTTATCCTAAAGTAAAGTAACTTTTTTTTGCAGAATAAGAAGCAGAAATATGTGAAACAAAACCTAAATATTAAAAGTCATAAAAAATTTTTGTGGGAATGAATTTTAACTACTATTGTCAAAGCTAAGATTTAATAAACTTATTTATAATAAATTTTAAAGCTTCCATTCAAAACAGTGTATTCATGTAAAACTAAAGCTTGATTATCTCTCTGTTAAATACATTTTCTCAGATTCTTGGTCTGCTCTTAGTGAGAGGTTAAGAAAAGTTTTTCTTAACCATCTAAATATTCAGCCTAGAAATCAAACTGGTGCCCATGCAGTGCCGGGTACAGAGCCTCATACAGGCTTATGCATCCGACATCTGGCAGGATGGAGGCTCCAGGAAACTATGTAATATCAGAATAATATCCCCATGAATGTTTATATTGATCTGACCATCATTTATTGTTTTAGAAAATAAGTTTTCTCATTTTTAATAAGCTAAATCTTTTTCTTACAGTCATGTTTTCTCTTATTTGCCCTTTTATTGTCTCTTTGGTTCAATAGGGAAGTGTGGCAGTTTGAAGCTGGGTGGATGGGTGGACCACAGAGCATCATGTTATTAGAGTTAATCTATTCTTATTATAGGTATATTATAGGGACCTTTTGATTAAATTACTGCAGTTAACTGCCTTTGATTAGATTGTGTGATATAGGTGGGTCTTAATACTCTTACTGGTGCCCTTTATAAATAGAAAAATATAGAAGGAGGGAGCTGTAGAAACAGAGAGAAATACCCAAAAGCTGAGAGAGAAGGCCCTGGGAACCTGAAGCTGAAATCAATGTAACACTGAAGCTGCAAGGAGCCACTGAAGCCAGAAGCTGAAAATAATGAGGGCTATGGAAGAGGGGAGAGATTAATATACACCGCCATGTGTCTGATTGCTCATAGCTGTATTTCTGGGAGAAAGCATCTCCTGATGTGCCTTTATTTGGGTACTTTTACAGCCTTAAAACTGTAAGCTTATAAGTTAATAAATCTCCCTTGTAAAAGCCAACCTATTTCTGGTGTACTGCCTTGGGAGCCTTTAGCAAACTTAAACAGAAGTTGGTACCAAGAAAGTAGGGTGCTGCTATTGAAATATCAAAGATGTTAAAAGGACTTTTAAAATGGGTAAGGGGAAAGTTCAGGAAAAATTGTGAGATACTTGATAGAAAAGACATAGATGGCTTTGAAGAGAATGTTGATGGAAATATGAACACTAAAGATACATCTGATAAGGCCTTAGACAGAAATGATAAATGTGTCATTGCAAACTGGAAGGAAGGTGATCCTTACTTTAAAGTGGCAGAGAACTTTGCAAAACAGTGTTCTGATGTTTAATGGAAGGCAGAAATTCAGAGTGATCTTGAATATTTAACTGAAGGGATTTCCAAACTAAATGTGGAAAGGGAGGCCTGGCTCCTCCTTGCAGCCTTTAGCAAAATAAAAGAGGAAGGAGTTAAGTTGAGAATGGAACTCCTGGGCACAAAGAAACCAGGAATCAATGGTATGGAAAATGCTGACCTTCCAGAAAATGAGTCCTCAGAGAGTAGTGCCCCTTGTGGACTTAATTTAACATGGAGCTATTCCACCATTTCAGTGCAAGTGAGAATTGGAAATGTGGTTATGCAGGAAGGATCTGTGGAAAGTCTTACTGTCTGATGGCTAGGACTCATGTTCCCTGTGTGTGAAACCAACAATGTTTTTGTGAAATCTGGATGAATGGAACCATAGCTAACCTGAACTAAAAGGGACAGAAAAGGGAAAGATTGAAGAAAAAGTGACTTCAAAGGCAGAGCTGTGGAAACTGAGGTCTGGACTAAAAACTTCTTGAGCCAAGAGAGGGAAACCACCCACATGTGGAGAAAGGGTGAGTATTTCCAGTACTTGAAAAATGTGGGCCTTCTTCTTCATTATTCACAGAGAATGTTATCACCCAAAGCTTCAGAGACAGTGGAGTACAATCCCAGGGAACTGGAGAGGATTTGACTACCACCCCACTGTTCTGAGGGGATTGAGACTATGCCCTAGAGATTGGGAAGAGTCAGGCCATCACCCCAGTGAACTTGGGCGGTGGCGGCCAGCCTCATAAAAGGAAATATACTAATGATCTAAGCCCACTATCTTGAAACTTATAATTATGAAATTTATTTATCTAATGGTAAATTATAATTAATGCCTAAGAGTCACCCCCTGAAAACCTCCTTGTTGCTCAATGTAGAACTTCACTTAAGCCAAACATTGTAAATAAATTCACTACCTCCCCCTGCATATGAAACATAACTCCCAGGGAGGAACATCCCTGACAAGAAGGGGTTAATACCAAATATTTACATGAATGCTTTTAGAAAAAGATATTTATCGAAGTGAGGGAATGTTAAAAAGCATTCATTTTGGAGGTTACTCTTATGCAGGTCTCAGCCAGACAGAACTGACAGGCGATATCTGTCAATAGTGTGGGGTATTATATAATGGTCTCATGCAACCATGGAGATGCACAAATCCAAATTCTGTAGGGTAGGCTGCAAGCCAGGGACTCTGATGAAAGTCCTAGATAAGTTCTCCAGGAGATGCTCTCTGTCTGAAGTAGAGATGGAAATTCTTACTTCTCCTTTTAAGGCCTTCAACTGATTAGATGAAACATCACTCCCTGCTGACTGCAATCTCCTCATTTGATTGCAGATGTAATCAGCCATAGATGCAGTCAACACACTGATGATTAATTCCATGGAAGGCCCTTACATTACAATTATCCCAGCTCTTGCTTGACCAAACAACTGGGCACCATTACCTGGCTGAGTTGGCACACTTACCTAACCATCACACTCAAGGATGGACTAAAACCATGGGCAAGCCAAATCCATTTTTTATGGGGCTCTCTTCTGTTCCTACAACCTTGTCTTATGAACTTGTTTAACTGCAGGTCATATAACTTGATCATGAGCAGAAAACAGATTCTTGTCTTTTAGATGATGTTTGAGACAACAGGAAAAATAATTGGAAGTAGATAAAATGCTAGGGGTCCCTCAACAAGAAAAATCAGGTCCATGGAATATTTTACCATATGTGAACAGTTCTATAAACAACCAATCAGAATATGCCAACCTGAATCCCAATCACTGTCCCCACCTCCCTTTGTTTCCATCATTTAAATCTCCCTTAGTTCATAGATCAAGGAGAGAGATTTGAGCTTGCCTCTTGAATCCTTGCCAGTTGCCCTTACAATAAAACACTCTTTTCTCAAAATTCTGGTATCTTGTTATTGGCTTCTGGTGCATCAGGCAGTGAGCCCATTGCTAGGTAACAATAATAGTATTTGCATGACAGCGTTTATTGTCCAAAAACATTATTTAACATCGTACATTTAGGGAATGTGTTATTAAATAAATATAAGTGGGGAAAGCCTTTAAAATATAAACTTTTCAAAAGAAAATGTATTGAGATATATAGGATGAATAAAACTTTAGTCAACTCAATACAGCTCATTACTGCCCTAAAATTTTTCCTGCATTATTACTCTACAAAAGAGAGGAAATGGGGGCTTTTTTGTGGATATACAGAGTCCCATTTCAAGAGGCAAAATAGTCTTGGGGAGTTTAAAAAGGGCCATATATTCTTTGAAGGTATGGAAAACAAATAATACTAATATATTTAAACAATAATATATATCTCAAGGGAGCATAACATTTTCTGTGTTTTTGAAATTCTTAACAGAAACTGTTTTTATATCAATATTTTCAATAATGGATTATGGGAGCATGAATATTTACAAAAGAGAAATCACTACATCTTTTAAATTAAGATTGGTTAAATTAATTACATATAAGAACTAATTAAATATTTTAATACATATTTTAATAATGGACCCATCAAAGATTAAAAACTGTCTTAAAACTATGGAATGCCATATCTTTTTGCTAATGATAAGACCCATATATTACTATTTTACCTTAAATGTATTCTTTGCATTTTTCTTCTGGGTCCATATACCCCACTACCCCCAAGGACTGAAGTTATATTATTTATTAAGTAGTTTTTTGATATGTCCAAAAACCCAGGGGTACCAATCCCTCCCAAAAAGTAAAATAAAAAAAAATTGGATATTTAATATTGACCTTCATTTTACATATTGAGAAATAAAATAAAAATAAAATAGATATATTTAAAACTATAAAGAAGAAGCAGAATACAAATGGAAAAAAAATGAATGGAGACATTTATCTACACTTATTGATAAGCTCCTTTCTGCTCCCTGTTACAATATGTAAATATATATCTTCTATAGTAATAGGAAGAATAGTAAACAATGAAAAACCTTCAAAACATAGTAAGGGCTTTTCCCTTGCTGGGGAAGTCACAAACAGGCTCAGTTGCCATCTCCCAGGCCTTCCTTACCCCCTTCTTTTTTTATGAAAATTTCAATATGTTTAGCTTCCACAGGACAGATGTTAGATCTAACGGAATAGCCTGATCATACTTTGAACCCAAAACCTGGAACAAGGCGCATTTTAGGGCAGAAACTCTGCATGAATGTTAATTGCAATATGCTTTTCTCTCAGTGGCAAGGCATCCTCTCCCTGGGATTTACAAACCTAACTCTCAGGCAGCACAGATGTCTCTTATCTGCAACTTCATCCACCATCCCTGACAAGCACTTGTCCTACCCCTGGAATGGCCATAAAGGGATCTCTTCATCTCCTGTTTTGGATCCTTTGTGCTGTGTCTAAGTAATAAAAGTGGTTATTTGCTGAAAGTATCTGTTGTGCCTCAGTCTATGTCCCCAAAATTCACCATATAGCTACTCACTCCACATCCCCAAAACAGATATGGTGTCTTTAAACTATTTCCTTAGCATTGATGTATTCCTCATACATCTCTGCTGTGAATGATGTAAATAAAGTTATGTTAGTTCTCTGTGTGGAAAGAGAAAATATCCAAATATTTTATATATATATATATATATAATGGGGGAAATAAAATTGATATAGAAATCCACAAAGAACCTTAATGAAATACTCAGAATTTATAGAATTTTCTTTTTCAAAAAATAGTGGACAAGGAAAGTTCAAGAAACTATGATAATAGATATATGGTGTGGTAAATGAGAAAAAAACAAACAAAAAATAAACATGTTCTTAATCTTAGTCCAATTCCTTTGGGCTTGAGCCCATTGCAAATAGAAACTTTGAAGGTGTTATTTTTAGTTAAAGTGTGACCAACTGAATCAGAATGGATCATAATCCTATTACTGGGGTTTCTGAGGGAGAAAGAAACAAGGAGGAGCCTGAAGCAAGAAACCAGCAGTCAATAGAACAGGAAAAGAAGAGACAGGATATCACCACATGACAGTAGGCAAGAATACGAACTGTAGAACACCAAGGATCACTGGCAGCCAGCACAAGAACAGATTTTGGGGTTACACATTTGATGGATATAAGTTCTAACTGCCCTATTTTTGTTTGTTCTTTCTTTCACTGTTGCTAGGATACAAAGGAAAGAATCAGATGTAAATTAGACAGTAATGAGATGCAAACCTCTCTTGGTATCAGATTCCATTTCTTGTGGTCAAGAATATCCTGCTAGAGCAACGAAGTATGAAAACCAGCTTCATCCAGTTGGCCAGACCTGCACAGAAGAAACCCCTCCCTGTCCTCACTTAAACTTGCTTAATTAACATAGTAAAATCCCCATCCTGGGTTCAAGTTATCTGCACCTTTTTCTATCATGTGATGTATGTGCAACCATGATTTCTTGAGCACACTAATCATACACTTATATAACCAGCTATGTGTGTTCATCAATATGCACAAAAGCTAATGCATAATCAAAGCAGATGCTAAATAGAAACTTAGTCATTTAGCAAGAGTGAAACTGCAGCACAGGGAGTCACATCTGAGTTGTTTTAAGCTGATAATGGCTCCTTGTATTTGCAGACATAATAAATATGAGCTTTACCTAACTCTCATGCTGAGGTTTTCTTCTTGCCATCACTGGTTACCCATAAAGGGCCTGCTTTGAGGTCTAACAACATTGATTTTGTACTTCTCCTACCCTCAAAACTGTGAGACAAGAGATTCTCATTGTTTAAGCTAACTGATTGCATGGAATTTGTCATAGCAGCTGGGAAACTAAGAGATATGTACAACATTAAAATAGGAGTATACGTATTTTGAAATTTAAATGTTTCTTCTAAATTTGTCTTCTTTATGGTGTTACATATTGGAAAGGAATTATATACAAAGAAGGGGACAATAGTACTTGGAATCCTGGCTGTGCTAGACTTTTAAAACAGATTTGGAATGGTGCGTTCATGAAATATACTTAGTTTTTGTTCTAAAATGGAAGCATTCCTCAGGGGCATACTTGATGAAATCATTCTTAATTTATGGTTGGAGGATTATTGAGAAATAACTTTCAAAATCTAAAATCCTTTTAAAACCTGTGAGTTTGTAAGAAACCAAATAACTATCACATCTGTGTAGATCAAATTATCTTTCATTAACAAAAATTTAATGGATGCATCTTTGAGGAAGAAGTACCCCTTGAGTGTGCCATATTATGAGGCCACTCATGATTACAGGGACAGTTTCTTGTCTTTAGGAAGATAGGATTAGGTGACAGGTTTTTTCAAACTTCATTTTGCAATAATTTTAGATAAGAGTTAAAAAAAATAGTACATATAGTTGCTGAGTACATTTCACTCAGCTTTCCTAAATGCAAACTCTTATATAATTAAATTAAAATGATCAAAACTAAGAAATTAACAAAATTAATTAACAAAATACAAATAATATTATTATAAGTAGAGATTTTATTTGGATTTCTTCAATTTTTCTATTAATGTCCTTTTATGAGAATAAAATCAGAAGTCCATATTGCATTTTGATATCATGTTCCCTTGATTTCTCCAATCTGTGAAATATACTGTATTTCCTTCTCTTTCATGAACTTGACATATTTGAAGAATGCTGGCTGGGAATTTTGTAGTGCTGCCTAATTTTGTGGGTTTAATGATTTCTCATGATTACATTGAGGTTTTGCATTTTGAGGCAGAATACTAAGTGGGTGGTATGTGCCTTTTCTGTTCATTATATAAAGAAGTATATGATGTTGATATATGTTACATCTGGTGACAATAACTTTGATAACTTGGTAAAGCACTGTCTGGCAGGTTCCTCAGTTTTGAGATTAGTCATTTGAATTTATTAAATATTCTAAGAGTGATATTTTAAAAATGTGAAAATGACCTCTTCCTTAAACTTTCATTCACTAATTTTAGCATTTTTCAGTAGCTCCTATAGTCACAATGATATTCTCATAATTTTTTTATATTTCCCTTATTTGTTGTACCTTTATTAACTCTCATTCTTATGTGAGAGAGATTCATTTTCCAAATTGCAATTATTTATCCAATTATTTATTTATTACTGGATGCATAAATATTAATTTTATTCATATTGATTTTCTTTGGGGGTAAAATCCAATGCTATATTATTTATTGTGCTGTTTAAATTTTTCCAGTCTTGGCCATTGGGAGGTATTTCTTGTTGGCTTCGGAGTCCTTTAAAAATGATCCTTACCTTTTTTTCTTCATATTTTCTAGATCTACCTAGGGCCTGCCAAGGGCAGAGATAGGATATTTTTATGTGTACACTCACCTGTGTATACAAACATCTATGTATCTATGTTCATTTTTGTATCAATCTAATAAATGCATATTTTAAAAAACATAATTTGATGGTGATACTTTAATCTCCAATCTTACAAGTATAGTTCATTTTAGCGTACATCTGGCTCACATTTTCAAAATTTTCAAAATATTATAACTTAGTAAACCTAAGTACATATATGAGTAAATATAGAATAGTTTCAGAAATGGTAATATATATATTCTCACAAGAACAAACTTACCACCCAAAATACAGTGTTTGTGATTTTTTTCCTTTAACCTCAGAGTTTCCAGTCGAAATGTTATTTTCCAAAATCACTCAGGTCAATGCCTTTCTTATAAATGCCATCCAGCATCCTGCTTTATTCTTTTTTAATTCACATTAAGTAAAAGTCACTACGTGTGTTTTGACCTTCCATGGTATTGAAAAATCCATAGCCATGTATCCACCCCCACAGTAACACATAGGATTTTGCATCACCTCAAAAAGTCCCGCAGGTTAAATGAATTAAACAATGGACAGCCTTTGGGTCTGGCTTCTTTCACTTAACAAAATGCACTTATATTTCACCCATGCTGATTTGTGAATCAATAATTTGTACCTTTTTATTTTTGAGTAATATTCCATTAAATGGATGCACCACATTTTATTCATTCACTTATTAAATAACATCTAAATTGTCTCCAATTTTGATCATTATGAATAAAGATGCCACATGCAATAGTATAGATGTTTTTAAGAATATGAGTTTTTGATTCAGATAATTAGAATTCTTGGGAATGAAAAGGTTGGGTTGCATAAAAAGTGTATATTTATCATTATAAGAAACTGCTTTCCAAAGTGGCTATTTTGCCACACCTTAATTCTTAGTAACATCTTCAAAGGTTCTATTTACAAATGGTTTATGCACTGAGAGAAATAATTTTTCCTAATTGTTTGATGAGAACTTCTATTTAGCTTTTGATGGGTGGGTTGGACAATTTTCAATGATTCTTAATGAGTAAATTATGGCAGATTTTAAAATGCCATTCACATCTATGTGACTTCAAAAAAGTCAAGCTTTAGGGAGACTCCAGAGCACTCTAGAGACATGTAGACACTACAGGCAGGGCAGACAATCTCAGAAATTTGGTACCCTGCCTGTGGGCCTTATCTTGGAATATGTGTTCCCCAGTGTAACAAAGTTAGACTCATTTATAACTTCCCTATACATGGCTCTTCTGGCCCTTTTATTTGAAACTATAATTGGCACTATACTTGCTAAATATATGTACCAGAGATTTAAATCTTCAGTCTGTTCATATACCAGCTAAGCCCTGAATTTTAGCAGAGTTGCAACACCGACTTTTCAGTTCATTGGACTGTTTTAAAAACTATTAATTTTCCTTCCTTGTTTCTTTCCAGCACATATCATTCTAAGGCTTTGTAAGCATGTCCAGGAGTGGAACAGGAACTGCTCATTTGGTCACAAAAATACCTTCTTGGATGAGCAGCGCTTTTCCTTTATGGAAAAGAAAACTGCAATTTTATTTTCTTTTTATTTCTATTATCAAAATAGGGCTAAACAGAATTTTTAAGTCTCATTTTTGGCTGGATGATTAAAATCTTCAATTTTTCCAAATATCTTAGTCTCTTAAAATCTATTCAATGAGGAGGAAAAGCAAAAATCTTACTGATGTGTGCTTTCTCCCACGCTTTCCTCCATTCTCTCAACATAAAGTCAAAGCAAAAATAGATTACCATAGAAATTTCAATATTGAATTTTCTTGAACTCTTAAAGCTTACTAGGGGTCAAAAAGCTTTATGTAAACTAGTAGCCCCTGCATATATTTGTTAACTCAGTAGAAACCATAATCTAACAGATTATATGTATTCAAAAGCCCATTTTTTTGGAATAGGTCTTAGTTTTCTAGATTGTCTTTTCACATTTGGTGTATGTTTCCCCCAACCCACCCTATTATTATTATTACTATTATTATTTTTTATATCATTCATACATGAACATACATAAACAAAGAGTGTATAGTAAAAGTTGTGAACTTACAAAGCAAACATGCATAACATCACAGAGGGGTCCCATACATTAACCCACCACCAACACCTTGCATTGTTGTGAGACATTTGCTGAAAATTATGAAAGAATATCATCAAAACCTTACTACTAACTATAGTCCATATCTTACATTTGGTGTAATTTTTCCCCAATCCACCCTATTACTTTTAAATATATATATATATTTTTACAAAACTTCTGTAATTACAAAACCATGATGCTTATGTGCAGAATTGCAATACAACACCCCTCCATCAATACACCACAGAGTGGTGGAACGTTGGTTACAGATTGTGAGATAATATCATCAGACTATTACTACTACCCATGGTCCATAGTGTACATTTGGCACACTTTTTCCATACTCCCCCATTATCAACACAGTATATCTTTAGCATAAATGCATGAATATTATAATATTGCTGTTAACCACAGTCCATATGTCACACTAGTTGTATTTTTCCCATGCTTCTCCACATTCCCACCACCCTGCAATAGTGACCTACAACTGTTCTAGCTCACAGAAGGACACTCTTGCATCTGTACCATCAACTACAATTCTCATTCACCTCTGGGTTCACTGTGTTAGTCAGTCCCTAGATTAGTCTCTACCTTTCTTTCAATTGTCATTTACAACCTTAGACTACCCTTTCAAGTCACATTCCCATTTATGAACAAGCTGCAACTCACTTCAATGTGCTACCATCAACTATATACATTTTAACACTTTCACAGTAAAGTTAATTAAAATTTCTATATACATTGAGTATCAATAGTCCTTCTCAGCCCTTCTCTTATCTCCTTTAAGAATCCATCACCTACCACCAGGTCTTGAAGAAGTTTTCATTCATTTTCTTCTAAAAGCTTTATGGTTCTTGTTTTTATATTTAGGTATTTGATTCATTTTGAGTTCATTTTTGTATAAGTGTGAGATAACAAGTGTACCATCCACATGTAAAATGCTATAAGAAGGGGAAAGAGAAAGAGGGGGAGAGGGTTGGGTATATGGGAATCCCCTATATTTTCTTCATGACTTTTCTGTAACCTAAAGCTTCTTTGAATGTAAAGTGAAAAAAACAAGATACTGGGGGAACATATGGAAGAAAATGTCACTGGACTTAAATAATATACAACAGATCTTAAAGTGAAGAAAAACTAGATGAATAAATTTTAAAAAATATTTTTACTTTTTTTAAATTTTCAAATTTTTTATTTGATATTATATTTGCTATTTATTATTATTACTATTTCAAGCTCTTATTAATTTTATTTGGTTAGCTTTTGGCTTTGTTTTTGGAAGGTTTTGGATTGCAGAAGAGTCACAACTGTGGCAGGGGAGGATCACTGCTGCATGGTGTCAGTGATGGGGGGAAGTTTGGGGAGGGCATACCTGGGGCATGCATCTAAGACATATGTATATGTTCAAGTGTTATTTGGGCATTGTCTCAGGGATGGAGAGCCATGCAATAACTGAAAGAATAATGAATCCAATCCTGGGGAGTCCTGCTTCATTCTCTAATAGATTGGCAGAACTTCCTTGAGTATATGGGCAGTGCCTAGTGAAGGAGGATAGATCATTACACAAGTCCCTTGATATTGATGATTGTACTCATGAAACTTTTCTTTTGAAATTGAAACATAGATTAGTATTATATATTGCCTGTTAGCTCCTGAAGGCATCCTTATTGCTCAAATGTGGTCTCACTCTAAGCCAACCTCAGCATATAAATGCATTATCTTCCCTACAGCATGGAACATGACTGCCAGGGATGAGCCATCCTAGCATTGAGGAATTATTACCAAGCACTGGCTAGCAATGCATCTGGAAAATGACCTTGACCAATGGAGGAAATATTAAATACAAATGGGTTTTTGTGGCTAAGAGATTTTAAAGTAAGTTGGGAAGTCATCCCAGAGGTTATGCGTATGCATGTGTTACCAGTATCTCATTGACTGCCACAGTAAATAGTGCCTCAAACTGTTGGGCTCTTGAGGACTCTAGAGATGTCTAGACACAATAGACAGGCAGACAATCTCAGGAATTCAGCACTATGTAAGTGTGCCTTCCTTTGGAATATATGCTCCCCAATGTAACAGAGTTAGACTCATTTATATTTTCCCTATACATGACTCTTCTGCCTCCCCTTTTTGAACGTATAATGAGCAATATACTTGTTAATTATATGTTACAGAGACTTAAATCTTCAATTTGTTCATAGGCCAATTGAGCCCTGAATCTCAGCCATGTTGCAACATCTACTCTCCATTTCATTGGACTCACCCAGGTCAACTAACAAAAGGATGATGATGGACAACGTCCACCCCAAAACACAAAGAGTATCTACCACTGTAAACAAGACAGTTCCATCCATCTGCTTCATGGAATCTAAGCCCCCTCTCAATCAGAACAGAGTGGGCATCACCATCCCAAAGTCCTCGAGACTGGGGAATGAACAATGGACTAAAGTAGACTTATTATTATTCTATTATAGATAGTATTATTCTAGCAGTGGAAGAACGTGTGTCATTGACATGAAAGCAGTGACAACCAGAGATTCTGAAGGGCTGGAGAGGGAAGAATAAGTATAGTGTGGTAGCCTTTTTGGGACATTGAAATTATCTTTCATGATATTTCAATTATGGATACAGGACTTATACATTTTTCAAAATCTATGAAATTTTGTGGGGCAAAGTATAAACTATAATGTAAACAATACTCTGTAGTTAGTAGCAATGCTTCAATATGTGTTCATCAATTGTAATAAATACACCACACTAATGAAGGATTTTGTTAATGCAGGAAAGTGTGGGTGGGGCAGGAGTTGGGGTATAAGGGAATCCCCTATATTTTTTATTAACATTTTTATAATCTAAATCTTCATATAAAGAAAGAATATTTTACTTTCATCATGAGGGAGATTCTTAAAACTTCAGATTTATAAAAGAAATGTGGATATTTACAAGTATTAAGTGCCTGAAATAGGCAGTTAATATGAGATTTAACGTAATTTATGCCATGTTTGCCTACAGCTGCAGAAAGACAGCCTCAGCAGAAATCAGCAGCCAACTTGACATGATCTGCCATGGGGCAGTCGACTTTGGCGAGTTGGCATCTCTACTGATGCCATAATTTGGACACTTCATGGCCCTGGAACTGTAAGGTTTACTCCAAATAATCACCCATTTTAAATGCCATCACATTTTTTCCTTACTTCAGCACTGCTTTGACAAACTAAAACAGAACTTGGCATCGAGTGATTGGGTTTGTGCTGCTGCAATGACCAAAAATGGTGGAAAGGTTTTATAAATGGATAAAGGGTATTTTTTTGGAGGAATTATGAGATGCTCGATAGAAAAGGTCTAGCCTGTTATGAAGAGTTTGTTGTCGCTATGGACCCTAAAGTTATTTCCAATGAGACTTAGAAGGAAATGATGAAATTTTTACTGGAAATTGGAGGAAAGGAGATTCTTGTTTAAAAATTGCAGAAAACTTGGCAAAATTGTCTCCTGATGTTAGATGGAAAGCAGAATTTGAAAATGATCAATTTGAGTACTTAGCTGAAGAGGTTTCCAAAGTAAATGAGGAAAATACAGCCTGACTTCCCCTTGCAACCTACAGTAATATGTTAAATGAAAGATGTAAACTGATAACTGAATTGTTGGGCACAAAGAAACCAGAAACTTTTTTCAGAAATTCCAAGTTTCTGGAAAATAAGCCCCCGAGGACAGTGGCCTATGTGAAGACTTAACTAAACTTGGAATTTATAAGCCAGGATTGGAAATGCAGTTATCCAGGAAGGAGTTATAGAAAGTCTTACTGTATTTCTCCAGGTATTTGAACAGGTTGGACCTTCCAGCCCATTATTCAGTGAGAGTTTGTCCACCAGAAAGAGTGGAGTACATTCCCAGGTAGATGGGAGAGTTACATCACCACTCCACTGACCTGTGGGGATTAAGCCTGTTCTCCATAGATTAGGGAGAGTTAGGTCATCATCAGCTCACTGCTCTGAGAGGTTAGACCTGTTCACCATAGCATAGGGAATGTTACCCAGATGCTTCAAGTGGCTGAACCAAAAGTATGGCCATTGCACAAGCTTGTAGAAAGGGTGGGCTGCGATGAGGCCCTTAGGAAAAGAAGAAACCATCATTTTAAGGTTGACTCTCAGAGTTTGAAATCCAATGATGTATGCCCATCAGGTTTTTGGAACTGTTGGGAATACATGACATGTGTTTCCTGCACAAATTATCTTTATGGGTAATGCAAATGTTTGTCCTATGTATGTCTCTCTTTTGTATATTGGAAGAAGATTTCTAAATTTTCTAAGTTTCATAGGTCTACAGCAAGAGGGGAACTTTGCCCCAAGATAAACTGAATTCCTGTATTTGAATTTGTACTTAGGATTGTTACTGAAATGATTTAAGATTTTTGGAATATTGTGATGTAATGAACAAATTTTGTGTATGGAAAGACATATCTTTTTAAGATTCAGAGGGTGGAGTATAAGAGTTTGAGATTATTTTTATGAATCCCAAAAAGAGAAAGATTAAGTATGTAAACTAATCTATTCCACTGAATGTGGCACCCTTTGATTGTATTAAATTCAGATGAGGTGCCTTTGGTTAGATAAATTGATAAGAACACTTTAGGGCTTTGATTAGACTATGTCAGTGAAGCATGAGTCAGGTTGAGTCTCTGCATCCATGCTGGGTCTTTTAAAAATGGATATACAGGCAGACAGGTACAAGAAAAATAAGCCTCCATGTTTGATGCTGCCATGTGAGAGAGGTCTTGCCCATAGCGGAGCTGTAAAGAAGGAAGCCCACAAGAGGCTCAAGGACCTGAAGCCCAGAGAGAGAGAGAGAGAGAGAGAGAGAGAGAGAGAGAGAGAGAGAGAGAAGGGCTGGTAAGAGGTAAGCCCTATGCCAGGTTTGCCTACAGCTGCAGAAAGGCAGAGACATTAGAAGAGATTGCTGGCCATTTTGCTTCACCACATGGCAGCAACACCTGGAACAACAGTAGATGACTGTGGTGAGAAAGCATCTCTGCTGATGCTTCAATTTGGACATTTCATGGCCTTGGAAATGTAAACTTTTACCCTAAATAAATTGCCATTAAAAAAGTCAAAATATTTCTGGCATTTTTCTTCAGCAAAGTACCAGAAAAAAGATTATTGAATTACAATAAGCATCAAGTGCAATTTGCTTCCACTAACCCTTGTGCAACTTTCTATATCCTTTCAAGTTTTGTCCTATATATTTCCACCCTTATTTTATGAAAACCAGCCATCTTATCTTAGACAAAACACAATCTCTTAAAGATGCTTTCACAAACCTTCTTTTCTTTCCATATCCATTTAAGTCTTGTCTTATATCCCTCTTTCTGTTCTGTGAAAAACTAATCATTTCACTTTAGGCAAAATATTTTTAAAAGAAGCACATAGTAGTTTCATTAATTTAAAACTTACAATTTTATCCTCTAAAAATTTAACACACTAATTGTTAACTTATAAGCATCAGATAAATCTAAGGAGATTATATCTGAGTAGAATAAAATTAATAATATGCAAGAAATATTTTCTTTTCTCTTTCTTTCTTAGGAGGTTAAAACCTCTTTGTTGGGAAAAAAAAAGAACAAAAAATGCATAGCAGTAGGTAGGCAGAGTCCAACTCCCTCACAAAAAAGAATGCAGAAAGGGTAAAATCCTATCCAAGGGAGCTGTTTTGGAGATAAATAGAAGGGGAAAGTGCTATGCATCACCCAGAAGGGAACTAGACAGATAAAGAAGCCAAAGCAAATACATAAGTTACTCACCCTTGTGGCTGGAAATAGCACAATTATACCACCTTCAAGGCAAATAGCCTTGGTAAAGCCCCTGACTCACTGCAACCAATGGAGTGGGATGGAGCATTTCCCAGGAGGAAGAGGAATCTGGTTAAGGGTGGAGAGTGATTTATTTTTGGTAAGTTTGGCCAGATAAGCTCCTTTGAATCTTGGAGTGTCCTCAAACAGCACTGAGGTGCCCACAGGGAGAGGGAAGGGAAGATTTGATCAGGCAGGCTATCACACACAGTCGACGTGGGAGAGAGACAAACTAAGGTAGAGAGGGGGCAGAGACAGGCATCTAAACAGAACAGCTTGGCAGACTGTTAGAAGCTTAAGCCACCTGAAGGAAAGGGGGTGAGAAGAGCCAGATAAGATTTCTGAAGCCCTCTTTTGCTGTGGAGCCAATGTAGCTCAGTGGAGGAATTCCTGCCTTGCATATACAAAGTCCCTGGTTTGATTCCTAGGTCTTTCCAGAGATTGATCCACTGGGTTATCAGGCACTCAGCTTGTACTTTATGACAGGGAACATATAAACAGATTTTTTTCTTGTTTTAAGTTTTCTTAGATCTGCTATTTTTATATTTTTTATTGGTTTTTCTTTTTTTCTTTATTATTCACTAAAACAAGGTACATCACCTGTGGAGAGCACGCTAAAAGGTAATTGATTGTTGAGCACCCACAACCTGAGAAGCTCCTTAGGGGCTTAAGAGGGAAGGCTGCTTTTCCTGTTTTATTTTGGTTGTGGTTGTGTTTCTTATTTGTTGTCTTTCTCCTTTCTTTACTTCCTTTCTTCTTTTTTTTTAACTTATTTTTTTCTCCCTACTTTATTTCTTTTCTTTCCCTCATTATTCTATCTTCTGTTTGCTGTTGATTTTCTTTCATTCTACTTCTTTTTGTTTGGTCTCCATTTTTTTAAAAAATACTCAGTTTTTTTCTTTTCCTCTCTTACCATCATTCCAGCTTTTTAACATTGTATATTTTTCTCTATTTTGTTCCTTGTTTCATTTTTTCTATTCCACCTCTTTTATTCTTATTTCTTTGTGCTTTTTAAAAAAAGGTTTTTACTCATACTACCTATTTAACTGCCTAGATCTTATACAGTCCTTCATCTACCTTTTATTATTATTGTTATTACTCTTATTTTTCTATTCTTTTCTTTCCTTTTCTCTGGCCCTAATATTTTTTTCAAGGGAAAATACACAATTGCAAGAATATAGTATAAGAGTAACCAAGTATAAAAAAAAAAAAAAAACAAAA